>QUSF01000015.1:9920080-10162313 GCA_003676055.1 Chloebia gouldiae
TGAGGCTCACACCTGTGAGGCTCACACCTGTGAGGCTCACACCTGTGAGGCTCACACCTCTGAGGCTCACACCTGTGAGGCTCACACCTCTGAGGCTCACACCTGTGAGGCTCACACCTGTGAGGCTCACACCTGAGGCTCACACCTGAGGTTCTGCCTTAGCCCGCCCGCCGCGCCCCGCTCCGAGGGGCTCCCCGGGCCCCTGAGCATCGCTCCTCGAATCGCCCGGGTTGTGCAGCGGTGCCAATGGAGCTGCTCCTCCGCAGTGCCCGCCTGCCGAGCGAGCTGTGCGTCCCAGGCACAAAAGCTCTGCAGGATCTCTGGGTTTGCCGGCAGTTTCGAGAGATACCTCGGAAAAGTTCAAATAGTGCAATTGCAGAAGCCTCATTTCCGTAGGAAATGAGGGTAATGATCCGTATCCCAAATAATTCATTGAATAAATTAGCAAATTGCTTAGGGCATATGGCAGACCCCATGGATAAGTGGTACTGCATCTCCAATGCATGCTTTGACCCTGAGAGCAGAGCACAAATGATGTTTATGTGTCACATTCTGTTGGTAACACAGGGTATAACTACAGCCCTTAGTTAACCAGCATTGCATGCTTACTGAAAATAAAAAGTCACATAGCCGAAGTAAAAATATAGGGAAAATTATACCTGTGCAACTGCACTTACCCTGCAATTCTTAACACTTCCAACCAGTGTCCTGACTTGAGATGTGGTGAGCATGTTCAGCCCTTTGTGTTGCTCTCCTACTATTTGGCCATTACCTAAGTGCTACACCTATGAGGAACAAAGTTTCAAAAACTCAGGAACTGGGGTAATTTCACAAGGTAAAACCTGAGATGCCCTTTCATTTTTATTGAGTAACACTTGCCTCCTCCAAGAAAACTCAGTTCAAAACCTGTATACAAAAGGTTGGTCATGTGTGGTAGTACTTTGTCATTGGAACTGGAACATCAAAAATGAGCTCAGCCCCCGTCCACAGCAGTCTTTAGTTTTGCTAACAATGGGAATTTTAGAAATGTTAAAATCAGCTGGAAATAATTGTGTCTATGCTGGCTGTTGAGCAGGAAAATGAAAGGCAGAAATGTGTTATCTCCATCCAGCTTGAACTTGTGGCCTCTGGCATGGAGAGGATGTTCCTCCAGAGGACAGAGAATACCCAGTTAATTACATGTGTCCTAGGCATGTCCCACTGGGAAGGTGACAGGGTCCAGAGATCAGGCAGGGTAATGAAACTTGTCCCACCTACTTGATGCTGGGTTCCTTTGGGTGGCAGAGACAGCCAAGGCACCCTGTATAGGCCAGGAAATGATGAAAGGGACTCCAACTCCACAGACTGTGATAGGAAAACACAGAATAGATAAGTGAAGCACCCTGTGAAATTCTTTGAGAATGACAAACGCCCTCAAGCTCCACCTCAGCTGTTACAAGAGACAGTATTGATAATCTGTGGGAAGACTGATACAACCCTGAGAAAAGCCTGACTATACCCTGAGAAGTGATTTGGCTGAGGAGAGCTGTGAAGAGCCTGTCTAGTGCTGCCACTATGTGTCCCTCTCCCTACCCACACTGAAACTAAGATAAGAGCTGGAATTTGGGCATCATTACCAACTGAAACTAACGTTCCTCAGAACCCTTTCAAAGGCTGTATGACTCGCCCAGAGCCACACAGCAGAAGCTGTTATATTGTAAGTAGATTGCTACTCTAAAGAATAGGCAATTAAAAGGACAATATTTCCCATGTGCCACCCTGGCCCTTCCTTAGGTCATGCTTGCAGTAGTGAAATTAAAGAATTAAAGTGTCCTCTTTGAATCAAGGGGGAAGTGTTGTGAATTTGCTCCTTGAGCTAATAATAGGGCTGTGCAAACCACATTTACTATCAGCCTTTAAGTAATTTTTGATAGACCAAGAAAGATGCCTCAGGTGAGCAGGAAAGATCTTCAAATAGCTACCAAAAAGGCAAATACAATAAGCAGAACACCCTGTACTTGGTTATGTCTTGATTATTTCCATGTCCTGGAGCCTCACCATGCCTGTTGCAAGGGCAGAGCACTTCGCATCACACTTCCTTTTCCTGAACTCTGTATAGACAAAAGAATAGGCCAGAAGACAGTGAGACTGAAGTCAAAGAAGACACCTGGCAGCAGCTCTGTGAAGATTATGTATCCTAAATATTAACTATGCCTGACTTCCTGCTGTGAGGCTGTTACAGCTGGATAAACACTCCTCATACCTGCACACCTGCAGCTATAGTCTGCTTCAGGACTGGTTACAAACACCAGACTCAGACTAGGAAATTCCTCAAAGTATTTTTTCCTATTTCCTGGACAAATTACTGCCAGTGTAATTTAGTCACTGTGTATCCCAGGCTTGTTCTAGGAGATGTTAAAGCAGTAGCTGACAAGCAATGGCTCTGTCAGCTGAAACACAAGGCAAGAGATCACACTGAACTCTACCAAACTCAAGTGCAGTGCAAATAATGAAGCATTAATGAGCATACGTGGCTATGTTCTCATCAGCCATGTCACTGTCAAGTTCTTTGCAGCTTCTGGAAAATGGTGTGCTTGAAGGAAGTATTTAAAACAGAAAGATTAATTTGCATTGGGAATGGAAGACCATCCCAAACACAAGAGAACTAAATGTGGTGGGAGCTGGTGTGTCTGGAAAAGAATGAATGGGCAACAGAGGGTGGCATCAAGAACTTACTGGAGACCTACCACTCTGGTGCTAGTGAGAGCATCATAAAATCTGAGTCATTTAGGTTGGAAAATACCTTTAAGATGACAGAGTCCAATCATTAACCCGGGACTGCCAAGTCTGTCCCTAAAACATGTCCCTTAATGCCTCCACATCTACTACATACCTGCAAGGAGGGTGACTCTGGGCAGTCTGTCCCAGTGCTTGACAACCCAACCCCAGTGAAGAAGTTTTTTCTAATATCCAATCTGAGCCTCTCCTGGTGCAACTTGAGGCCATTTCCTTTCAACTTGTTAGCTGAAAGAAGAGGCCAACTCCCAGCTACAACCTCCTGTCAGATAGCTGTAGAGAACAATAAGGTCTCTCCTGAGCCTCCTTTTCTCCAGGCTCTGCTCTCTGTATAGCCAAAACTTGAAGATTTAACACCTATTTAGGTGACCCAGGGTCAGCAAGCTAAATACAGCCTTTGGTAGATGGCCCATACTTACGTTTTTTTTCTGTTGGGTGTATCCTTCCCTACACTGTACCAGCAGAAAAAACTTGGATCACTTATTTCTCTTTCTGCACCTGAGCGAGACTGTAGCAATTTTCTGCCACATAAACCCATGTAGCATTAAACTGACAGGCCTATAAGGACAAAAATGTATCAATTGCTTTACCAGAATGAATAAAAAAAGTTAAAATAGAAAACTCATGGAGCTTGAATGATCAATTTCTTCAGAAATAGGAGTCTAAGACAAATTACACTCTTCAGGGTTTAAAACAGCTTTCCTCTAGGTCTGCAGGGCATTAGTCAAGACTCAGCTATCCTCAGATTTGTTGTGAATACAGTATGAGAAGAATGTGGAAAGGAAAACAAAGATGTACAAGCATCAAAACTTATGGGAGGGATGGTGGGGGAAGGGAGAAGTGGCAGCTATGTGATAATGTACAATGAGGGTTTAGAGTCTTGATTTGCAGTGACTGCACTTCATGCCTGTCACTGGCAAATTGACATTTTAAAGATATGTTCTTGACTGCTTTTTCATGTCAGTATCTTTGTTCAGGCTATATCGAGGCTGATGAAAGGAATTTCAATTAAGGATGAAATCTTTTCCATGCTGTATTGAAATGCACAGGGTGGGAGCAGAGGGAGAATGGAGCAATGAAAGCTCTATAGAGAGTTCTTTAAAGCATCTTGCTGACACAGGACAAGATAGTTTAGGAATGCCTGGGGCAGTGCACTCTGTAGTGGTTTACTGTGCCTTTACAAAGAAACAGTATGCATTCACCTTAGTGCCTACTGCCTGAGGCCACATATCATTCAAACAGGGGACTAAGGGTTTAATAAATCCCAATCTAGTTTAGTCCTCAAGGGAACAGCAGTCCGGAGTCATTCAGGAGTGGCAAGGAGGGTGGCCACATAATGTGGCAGGAAAAGGCTGATTTTCACCCTCTGTATGTAAGCAGTATCCTGGGAAATCAAAGGGGTTATAAATCTGCATAGTGAAAGCCTTAGGGAAAAGAAGTGTGAAAAACAGTAAGACATGAAGACAGTTCATGAGAGAGAGAGAGAGAAAGACAATAGAAAACTGAGAGCAGGGGAAAAAAGAATACTGATTGTACGAAACCACACCAAACCCACTTTGTCCACCTACTTTGCAATCACCTAATATTTGGAGTGAAATACAAATTAGCTCCCACTGAGCACTTTCACAGACATGTATTTCTCTTTGCATGTTTGTCCTTGTCCACCATTTTTCCAGCTTATGTCATGGTGAGAATTTTTAGTTTGCTGATATATCCAGAATGCTCACCCAGCCCTTCCAGCTGGGCTCCAGCTGTCATGGTGACTTTCAGAGAGCAGCTGATCCACACTCCACTCCCACCCGTGCATTCAGAGTGGGTGTAACAAGTGCATTCCAAAGGCTCCTTAGGACCTCTCCATGTACCTGTCAGTGGTGCCTTCATTCAGGTCTCAATCTGGGCATTGAGGCATTACTGCTCAACCAAATCTGGACAGAGGCAGAGCTCTGTGTCACTGTGGCCAGACCCATAATCAAGCTATCAATTAAAAGTCAATTTGTGTATATCTACAGCATTACAGAGTCATTAATGTGACTGAGGCATAGACATACATTTCATTCTCTACAATAATTCAGCTATTAAGATGATCTGATTTATCAGCAAGAGCCAGAATGGCTATTCACATGGTTTACCTGTGTCCAGTTATTCAGGGCTGAGGCTGTCGTATGTGAAATCCTGATCTGAGCATTTGCATACAACTGCCAAATCCCATGTATGTTACAGCAACTGAAGTGAAAAACTGCCAAAATGTCCTGCAATAATGTGGGAGCTCTGATGGTGTTCCCTGAAAAAAATGTAAAACTAGACCAATTGGTTTTTGTGTTTCCCCACTTTCCAGAAATCATCAGAAAACATATGCTTCATTTCATCATAAACCTCCAAGGCATTTTCAAGGTCAGTGGAGATGGAGTTCAGGCTCCAATTCATGAGTACTGGTCATGTAATTAAAATAGAAAAACATATTTTGGCTTCTGTCTACTACTGTGCGTCAGAAATCAGCAATGCTTTCTTGAAGCATGTGGACTCTTCCAACTGCATGTCAATCTTCATATGCAAAGCTTGAACCATATTCTTCAGCTGGAATAAACCCATGATAATCAGCTAGAATTTAATTTTTAAAAAGAACAAGCACAGAAGGGCCAAAGGTGATTATTTAAAATCTGTGGAGATCTATCAATCTTTTTTCTTTTTGACATCACTTAAATTTGGTTTGCTGAAATCATACAAAGCAAAAACACCTTTAGTCTGAGACCATTCCTCGACTTCCTGAGAGATGTAAATTTAAAAAGTAGGTCACATGTTTTCACCTGAAACATGCATTTGAGACTGAAAACCAGACAGCCCCAAGCATTACCTACTCCTCCCTTCCTTCTTTTTAAGCTCTTATCTCCCCTATTCTCCCTAGATAAAGCCTGTTGTTCTGTTAACATGCTTTTATCAGTGCATTAGGAAGCAGAAAACTGAAAAAAACCTGTGAAATGTATTCCCTCTTTGGTGGTGCTGCTGGGGGTTACTTTTCCAGTCACTAGACACTGGTGGCACTTTTTGCTTTCTATGGCAACAACAGCAAAGCATCAAGAACTGCTGCCTGTCCCAGGTGTGATCTTTGATTTTGTGGCACTCATCTGGAATTCTCCACTCTGATGCTCTGAAAGCAAATAGAGAAAACTTTGAACAGATATCCTGTCACAGCAATCTGGAGGGAAGAGGTGAAGTGACCAAAACTGCTGCAGTAAACCAGCGTACACTCCACGTGCAGCACTGGCTGAGTGGATTGGGCACGTGGGGCCAGTGGAAGAAGCAGGGTTAGAGACAGATGAGCAGAGGTGCTCTTCTCTGTGAGAAGAGTGGTAGGAGGCAGCAGAAATGACACATTCTGGCTTTAGTCCTCACCAGCTACCTACAACTATTGCCATTATTTAAAATCAAATATTTTTCCTTTTAGCTCAAGAACAAATTCTGAGAAAAGAAGGAGAGACAGTGAGCTGAGAGTCCTCTGTGCTGTCTCAGAGTCATTTTGTGGGCAAACTCAATTCCTCCACATTGCCTTTTAGTCACTGTGGTTTCAAAAGGTCAGACCCTGATGTTCATTGTCTAGGGAAAATTTCCTAGAGGAGTCTTTTATGTTTGGTCCCTAATGTCCAAAAAAGCAGTACAATTACATCCAACATTCCCACAATCAACCTTAAGAATAATTTTTTTTCTCTTTACTGCAGTTATTTACATATTTATCATTGCCTCTATTCTGTAATTTCTTCAGATTATTGCATACAGTAAAGTATACTACTTTTTCATTCTTCAGTATCAGAGTCATTCTTGTTCTTAATCTCTTTCAAGCTGACCGGCAACTATTCTCAAAGGTTGCAGGATGGATATGGTACCCAACTGTGGCCTTACTCATGGTGAGTAGAATAGTAGGATGAGCTCATAGCTTGTAGACTGCACTTTCACTGATCTACTTCAGTATGATGTTTGCCCTTTTTTTCTTTTTTTTTTTTTAATTTTCTAAGTAAGAGCAGCTGCTGGTTCCCACTGAGCCTGCCGTTCTCTCTCCCATACCTTTCCAGCTAACTCCTGCTTTCTCTGTTGGCTCTTTCCTCCATTTCTTTGCAACTGATTATTCCTACCTACAGACCATGGCAGTTGTCCTTATCAGGTTGCAGTTACCCACTTCTAACACAATCAACACACTCAGCATCTGCAGAGCTGCAAACAAACAGCTCTGAGCACAGAGCCTTGGGCAGGTCAGCCCAGCCTTTTTAGGAAGCACTTAATATTTTTCTTTTCAGACCCCTTCTTGTCTATAGAGAACAAATGCTGCCATGGCTGTTGGCCAGCCAGGATGACTGAGAAGGTTTCCCTGGGAGCCCCTTACACTGCAACTGCTGTGGGGCAAAGTGCCAGCCTTAGCTCAACCCATATCCCATGAGCCAGCCCTCTGCTCCTGAGCTTAGAACCATGACAGGCAGGAGCAAATCTCACATTTCTCCAAAGAGAACAAACATTTATTTTCTTTTTGACTCACTGTACCTGAAAATAAAAAACAAACTATAAAAACTATTTACCATCTGATGAAAAAATAACTGGTTTTTTTTTGCTGAAACTGTGATGCAATATCTGCTGATAAATATGGGGTACTTCAGAGCATATGTGCTTACTCAAAAGATAGTTTTTTCTGATGTGTATAAAGCTTTCCACAGATTTGTCCCCCATCTTCCAAAATCTCACACTGTGTTATATGTGATTATCAGCCTGCACACATGTGAATGCTGGCAATACAGAACAAGCCTCCTTGTTCTTCATACCTTTGCCTGACAGGGGTGTTTCAAGAGATGTGCTGCTAATCAGTTTGACTGCAGGAGTCCGGGTATGTAAGTACAAAGAGATTCATTACTTACTGGTGAAGCAGCAGCAATGAAATCCAGTGTCAGTGACGTAGAGGCCAGACCTAAAATGAGAATAATCCAAGCTACTGCGATAGCAGATTGATGTTAAGTAAGTAATTAGAGAAAGAAATATGAATGAAAAAGGAAACAGATGTAAACCAGCTTAATAGTTATTTTGTATCTTCTTGCCAACTATATCTTATTATGATTCTGTTACTGCTGTTTTAAATCTCTGCTAAACAAAATGTATCAGATATAGAGAGCTATGACATTTTCCTTCAGGGCTATAACCCTGGTGTTTCTGCCAAGCTCAGCTTATTGCATGAACCTGCCAGGATACTAAATAGTTAATGAGGCAACAACAACTACATTTATAAGAAAGAAAATAAGGTAGATGGTCAGTTCCTTTTGGCTGAAGTATTTGGGTTTTAAGAATTAACACCAAGGCACTGATAAAATACATGGTAATTTCCTGAGGAAAGATTAGAGGCTTGTGCTGAAGATAAAAACCCCCAAAGCATATGTTTCCCTGCCTGGGCTTTCATGTATTAATCCTATAAGGACTGATGGTGTAATTAGAACAATTCTGTGACAGTCACAATTTGATGAGCACCATCCTATAGCTAAGCACACATTCCTTACTCTCCCAAGACACTGGAATCCGAATATCTCACAGCTTTCACTTTGTCCAGTATCAAAAGGGAGTTTGGTGCTCACATTTGTCAGCAGGTAACAAAGACTGGATTCCACAAATGCCATAAGAAATGATGCCTCCAGAGCTGTGACCAGGCTGACAGACCTTCGTGCACTGGTTATCAAGAGATGAATTCTTCCTTTCCACAGCTCTAGGCTGGTTCACATCAGCAAAGCTTTCAGTGACTGCGCTGATGACAAAGCTTCATCCTAGACCAGCCTCGTGTGGGCTCTGAAGTGATTTCTGCAGTGAAGGAACTGTCATGAGGTGGTCCAGCACTGGCTCATTGCTCTGTGTACCTGCTCGTCCAACAATCTCTTTTTAATCTGACCAAGGCCATTCTTGGCTGGCAGAACAAGCATTGCAGAGCTGGAAAGCAGTAGAGGAACATCTGACAAGTTCAGTAAGATACAGGAAAACGTCCCTTGTGAAACGCAGCATTTTCCTCTTCCTGCATATTGGTCACTCAGGGAGAACAGAGGAAAAAAACCTTTTGTCTGAGTCACTCACATGACACTAAGAAAAGCATTTGGAACTGTGCTCCAGGGAGTAGCATTACACTAGGGTAACGGAGTACTTGGGTGAAGTCAGGTTCTTTCATTTTACAGCAAATATCACAACCTGAATGCTGTTGGTCATTTCCAGGCATTTTGGTGATTCAGCTAGGGAGGTGTCTGTGTTCACAAATTGCAATTACTGTCTATATTTCAAAAGGGAAACTGATACAATGCAGTGCTTTAGTTGCACTGAAATTGGATTTTTTTTTTCTTAAAGAAATTGGATTAATTTTAGCTCTGATTAAGTACTTAATCTGGTGCTTAACTTGAAACAGTTCAGTTTCCATCGACATGAATAAAATTGTCCATATCCAGCTAAGAAACTTTCCTGCTTTTCTGGACTGTGTTCTTTTAGAATGGAACAATTCTCTTAGTAAATACTAGTCTAAGCATAACTGCAGTCTGATCTAAAAAGAAAGGGTGTTTAAAGGGTAGATCATCTGTAATTTTTGGGTTTTTTTAAGAGAAAGCTTTCTGCCTCCCACTTTGGGCCAGAATGCAATTTTTTTCAGGTATGGAATTCCACTCTCACGGTTCAAATTTCAACAGTGATGGCAACATTTGCAGTTTTGTTTGCAGTAATTCCTAACAGGAGGATTACTTCTCCCTCTTGGATACATTTGTTTCTTGTAACACTTGATGCAGTGCATCCATTTGGCAACAAACCCCTCATTGGGGAATTACAGTCTGTTGGGTTTTTTTCTGTCTGAAGTTTCTCAGAGTAAGTCCCAAGTTAAATTTATCTGAACCAACATAAGCATGATTTGCACAGATGTTAAGGCACCAGACCCTCCTTTCCCTCACAGCACTACCCAGGTGTTCCTCCTGCAGAAACCAATCCTAAGTCTGGTGAAATTGGGGTGAAAACGCAGCTTCACATGTCAGCAAAAAGGCTCCTCTGTTAAGAGAGAGCTGAGACAACCTCTTGCTGAAGCCTCAGTGTACATGATGGACGGTGACCCACTTCTCCAGCTTGGGAAGCTTGGCCAGTCTTCACAGAAATCACTGAAACCAGGTCAATTAACTGCAGTGAAAGAACCAGCCAAAGGAACAAACAGGACGGAAAAGGGATAAAGTGATAAAGGAGCTAAACACAGCTTGAGCTGAAGTGTTCAGGGACCACAATTCATGTGGCCAGAGGATAAAGGTGAAGTTCAATGACAAGGTTCCCTGGATCCTTTTTGTCCCCATCTGCACATTCTTTAGTGTGACCCAGTTTCCCCTTGGCTGCTGGCACTGGGGAGAGCATGGTTCTTTCTGATCAGGATTTTATTTCTAACCTCACTGCACTGAAAGGAGGATCCCAGTTAACATTGACAAGGCCCTTGGGGTTAGATGGGAGCTCAACACCTCCTTCCTCTTCCCAGCAGCAAATAGCTCAGCAGGAAAATGGTAAAACAATTGGCTGGGCTGACAGATGTTCAGTCTGACTTCAGATGCTGTAGGAAAGCCTGGATCTGCAGATGTTGATGGTTTTCTGACTGAAAATCCTCTACTGACATACAGATAGATTAAAAAAATAATTCTTTAAAAGCACAGCAAAACCTTGATTTATGTATGCACACAGAAGAGTTGTCACCAGCTTTGATATGCATTTCCTTCCCCAGAATCCCACCGACTGTGCAGGGCAGAGATGCAGCCTGTCCTCCACAGTCAGGGAAATGCTGAGATCTCATTACAGCTTCTCAGGTCGGGGCATGGGGGCATTGCCTGTCAGTCCTTCAGCACCCTGACAGGAACTGCACTGCTGAAACCCAAAAATGATTGAAATGTTAATTGCTTCCAGGACAATGTCAACGGCCTTGCCTGGCTGAAAGAAAAGCCCCAGGGCATTTACCTGAAGGCAGACGAGGATCCTCCTTATGCCAAGTCAAAGCAGACCAACTCCATTAATTTCAGCCGAGTTTGGGCTTTTTCCCCTGGAAGAGTGAGAGCTCAGAATCTGTTCTCAGTTCATTAGTACAGCTTAATGTGGAGAAACCAACTCCGCAAGATGGCAAGTTAGCCATGAAATACACTGTTAATATAAGTAAGGGAGCAATGACAGACATCAGAATTACTCTGCTATGCTTATGTTCTGGGAGAGGCAGAATCCAAGCAGATCATTAGCAGAGGGCAATGAAAAAGTCCTTGGGCAAAATTTTGCCATTGCTCCCAGTAATTGCCTTCTAAGCAACTGGGAGTTTTTAGGTGAAAGGTCTTGTACAACCAGAATGAGCAGTTAGTGACTGAATTTTTCTGGCTGTAAATCAGAAGCATTGAGACCCCAAATACTCATGGTTTTGCTAATGCTAACAGAGCAACACAGACTTTCAGAGACTGCTTACCTTCATTTTGTTTTATGTTGTACAGCCAATAGACAGATCACACTAACTTATTCCAAAGATATATTTTCTTACACACAGAAGGTATTAAAAAACAACTCTGTATATAAATTCTCCAAATACACAATGAATTAGTGATCAGATACACAATAAACTAGTTTTCTGTGCAATCCTCCCAACAGGAAGCGACACATATCCAATGACTAAAACCAATATTATTACTTGCTTAAATAGAGCAATGCATCCTGTTGTTGTGAAGGATAAGCTTTGATTGAAAAGGACTGTTTTTGCAGCTTCAAATAATTCAAAACACTTTTTTTTTTCAAAAAAAGAAAAAAAAATAGAAAGTTTCATTCACTTCTAAACAACAGCTTTTGGCATATTTCCTTACAGAAGACACTGTTGTGTCCGGCTATTACTCAACCACTAACATTAGAGACACTAAAGTTGCAGGAAACACAGTTCATCTTTTGCGTAGTTAGAAAGGACTTGGCTTCCCAATTACCCTGGAAACTGGACTTGCTGCTGGGCAGAAAACCACAATTCACAGTGGAAAATAATAGTTGATATATGAATATCTACCTAAAGGCTAATCAGCGAAACAAACAACACATGAGGAAGATGACCCACGTGACGTTGTTTGGAGGAAATTAGTCATGAGTATTCTCTAGCTTCCTTTTGTTTTAAAATGTTAAATCACTGCTCCTCACCAGTTTAGATAAGAATGGGTTAATACAATCTGCTGAGGATAAGAAATCAAGCTGTTTTCAAGGGCCAGGCTGTATTTTACAATTGCCTGCTGTTGACCATGTGCCTGTCGACTTCCAAGGCTCAGTGCTCCAGGCTAGTCTGTAATTCCAGATGTTACTGCACATCGTGTGGTGCTAAGTGTCCTAGCAAGCATTGCCACCATGAAAGAAAGACAGGAGAAACTGAGGGTAGAGCTGGATCAAGTTGGTGCATGGTCCAACATATCTTCTGTGGTTTCCTGCTGTATTCAGTGAGCACACCTTTAAAAGTTTTCTCCCAGTTCCAGCTTCATTGCACACAATTTAGGGAGGATAACCAGCTAAAGAGTGCAATGAGATAAACCTCTCTGGATCTGAGTTAACTACAGCAACTCTGACTGATTTCCAGCTTAATTACACCAAGTGCATCAGTCCCTCTGCAGCCACCTGTGTCACTCAGAGGCAGTAACTCTGAAAGGGTATGTTTGCCTCCTTCTCCACTGAGAGACCAGGCACATGGCATTCCAGAAACCAACTACTATAGGACATGCTAACCAAACAAACAAAAAAAACGCCACGAGTCCAGGACCCACAGAGGTCAAGGAAGTTTTTGCTGTTCATTTCACCTTGGCCAGTGTTTTCCTGTCCACAGGCAAGACAGGACAGAGTGAAGTTGGTGCTTGGAGCTTCCTGGATGGTGTGACTTCTCCTTTAAGGTGGTTAACTCCTGTTTATTTTAAAAAAAAGAAACCTGCTCTGAGGCTGGTAAGCCCCTTTGCCTCTTACATTTTCATTAGGCCCTAAGCTCTATCAAAGAATGCCGATTGCAGATGTCCATTTAAGATTTAACTGACCCATTGTATTTACAGCTTTCTGGCCAAAAAAAAGATCCAGACTCACCAGTGTTTGACACTAGGCTTCCCCAGGTCACCACATAAGCTCTGGCGGCTTTAGGCAGCTTTGCCCTACGTCCACTATAGTGCATGTGGCTCACACTGAGCTGGAAACTGCTGCCAAAACAGTCCATTTTGATCTGTAAACCAGAAGAAAGGTCACTGTGCTGAGGAGCAGACAGACACCAATACCAATGACGTGTGCAGGAGCTGGAAAAAGCATCAACCTCTGCGGGTGAACACAATGACAAGACAGTCTGGAGCTGGGCCGCTTTGGCCAGTCTCACCCTCCACCCTGTACACTGCTTTGGGCTACCTGGCATGGACAACTTGACCAAAGAGCAACTCTGGCACAAATTTAGAGGTTGTCAACCACTGGCTTTTGTTTTCATGCTTTTTAAAATGCAACTGTTTCAGTGAAAGAAAGAGAAAAAACAAGGAAAGAATTCTTAATCCAAACACTAAAACTCTGTTTTAAAACTTTGAGAGAAACACTACTTTCTTCCCACCCCCCACCTCAGGAAATGACTCAGTTCTAGAGAAACATCCAAAAAAAGAAAAAAATCAGCTTGTCTGTTAGTGTAAAAATCAATTAAGAAACCCCAAAACATGATATGAGCAGCTGGCTTGGCTGAATGTGTCTCCTAGCTGTGGTCTTCCCTTGTCTTGCCTGTTTCTCCTTTGGCCTCCTACTCCACAGCTGTATCTGCTCTGCTCCCTGTCCTTCCAATTGCTACTTCTTCGAACATATTGGTGCTACTGAGTCATTAAAAGGCCAAGCTCCTACTCTTTCACCTCATCTCCTGCTGTCAGAAGCTCCTGTGGAGCTGCCCTTCCGAGCTCACCTCCTCCTTCCTCAGCCAGAGCCCCTGGCACTGGAACCACAGTCAGCTCAGTCCTGCAGGGGTTCAGGACAGAGTCAGGGCTGCTGCCAGCAGACTACTGGGAACAGGATCTTCTTCCCAGTTGTCCTGAGGCCATGATTTGCCTGTCCCAGCAGCAGGCTGTCTTAAGCAACCACTTGCTGGTTGTACTCCATGGATATATCCTTTAAGTCCCATGATTTTCACAGCCTGATAAACAATGCAAATATTTTCTGTGATCATTATCCACCCAACATTTTCAGCCTTGGCCATCCATCAGCCCCACACAAGCCTGGGCAGGATCACACCAGACCCTGTGGATCACTATGCTCCCAGACTGTGCTGTGGCTGGCTGTGCAGGGATAATTGTGTGTAACTCATGTAGCCACCACTGCTCCACATGGGTCTCTTGTGAAGGGGCTGACCTGGCCCAAAGAGACCTCTGGGAACAGGCTGGGTCCATGCCAAGTTTGGCAGCTCCCCCAGCAGCCGCAGCTGCAGACCAGGGCAGCACATCAGGGTAATGGTCAGGGGTAATGAGCTCGTAGCAAAGTGTGAGTATGCATCTGCTGAGGATCCCAGGGCTGACTTCATTTCCTTCCTCCTGGCTCCCTTGCCGTGCTCTGCCCAGCCATTTGGCCCAGGCCTGGCTGTTATCCAGCCAGTACCTAGTTTCATCAGGGCAGAGCCACAGATAGCACTGGCTTCCCAAGGTGTGGGACAGCTAGTAATCACTCCAGTGAGCCTTTGTGAGCATATTTTCTTTCCCAGGAGCCACCATGTCTCCCCAATGATCTGGAGAACATCCAGAGCTGATGGAGCAGTGAACAGGCACTTCCCTGTTATACCTGCCTGAACTGGAGACCGCAACCAGTAAAACAGAGAGGAAGATTTCCAGTCTCTTGGCCCATGAGACTCTCTTAAAAGCTAGAGACAGGAAACATTATCTATTAGGCACTGATCAGTATTTGTACTGCAGTGGCTCTGGAGGCTCCCACTGACATCCTGCTCCTGTTATTCTGGGCACAGCCACCAGATTGAAAACAGACCTGGCTGCAAAGCCTTTGCAGTTGAACGCACCTATGTGAATAAATCAGACCTGCCCTACCAACAGACCTGCAGCTAAGGGCTTGGCTCTTCCTTTATAGTCAGGATCACTAGTGATCTTTGGAACCAAGCCCAATGTACCCATCCCCAACCAGGAGTATGCTACTGAGTACCTGGAAAGACAGCAGCAAAGCTGAAGAAAATGCAGTCACTTTCAAGCCTCCTTTTCCTCCCCATAGCTCATTTGATGGATGGTTTCACTCGTAACCCCACCACCTTTTGTAATTCCCACAATGTGAGACAAACACCAGAGCTGAGAGAAAGACAAGGACCTTAACTCAAGGTCACAGTAGGCAGGTCCACAGCACAGCCAAGCACTGTACCAGGTCATCTGAGACTCAGCCCTGTGCCCAGTCAGCTGAGCAGCACCACCTTTCATGCTTTTTCTTCTTGTGTTTAAATGATAAAAAAATTGTTTAATCAAAGTAATTTTCTGGGGTTTTCAACTCGGAATACGAAGCTTCCAAACAGTGCAGACCTGCCTATCTGGAACAGAGTGCTTCTTGTTCTTGAATGGTAAAGATGAATTTAATTGCCAGGAAGTGGAAACTGTGCTTTAATATCTTGGTGAAAGCATATATGATGAAGAGCTGTTTGCTCTGCTGGACTTGCAGTGTTAATAACACACATGTGTCTGCTGGACGCTGTGCCATCAGGAGTCAGCAGGAATTGGATGACCTGCATGGTGTTGGATCAATCATTAATCAAAACCTGGCAGCTGAGCGGTGCAGTGAGGAGCTGGCTGGACAGGCAGAGGGGTGTGCACAGGGATGTGCATGGGGATGTGCAGAGGCTCTCCCCAAACCAAACACTGCCTTCCATCCCTGCAGGCAGCATCAGTGTGAGCCAGATCCTGCACACACACAGACCTGGGACTGCCTGGATCTGGCATCCTTATCTGGACTGAACAAGGACACCAGGGCAGAAATACCTGACCTTGGGATCAGTCAAGTACATGCATCTTAATTAATAAATGTAACAAAGTGCTTATCAGTCCCTCATTAGTAAAGATTATTCTCCAATGTCTGCACCACTTGCAAAACGTGGAGCTGGCTGGGTTTGTTCCTCCCTTATTCTTCCCAGGAGGTATACGTGCAGTCAGCACTATTTAACCATTCCCAGGAAGAGATGAGCTTTCCTGAAAGGAAATCAGTGTTTCATCTCCACCCAGAAAAGTCAGCAGGATTGGATAAAATCCACAGTCCTGTAAGTAAGCCCAGGGGCACAGCTAGTGAGCAAGGCTTGTACAAGCACTTTTGGTCCAGATGAAAGGTTAATAAAAAAAGACTTCAGCCTCTGAGTTTCCATACTTCCAGTGTGAAACAGAGGATGGCCAGCCTGGTTCTGCTCCCCCTGATCTCTTTCTTTCCTCTTGGCTTCCTGCCATTGTCTTTGGCAGAGCTAGGATGGCTGGGGAGCCCAGGGAAAGGGGGCATTTTCTTCTCTTGCCCATCAGAGCAATTATTTGTAGCCTTTTTAGGTATTTTCCAGCTCAAGTGGAGCTCAAGTGTCCATATACACACAGACATATGTGGACATATTTATACATGCACACACACCTACTTTAGATAGATATTCCTGCCTGTGCACACATTTTTATGGTGACCTTGGTCCATCAGAAAGTGTGTCAGACTCATTTCTGCCATGCTCATGCAATTCCATCAGCAAGCACTCAACTCCCAACGTTCTTCCTGCAAAATGATGCGGAAGGACGGGATGAACACACCATGGGAGTGCAGCCAGCCCAGTGCTGCCTTACACACTGACACCACAAGATGAAACTGGGGGGCAGTGGGTGGCCAAACTGGTTTGATGGTTGTGTAACACAGCTTGTCACAGCTCAGCTCTTAATTCCTGTCCGCATCCAGGAAGGACTCAGAACACCTACTTGACTTTTGCAACAGTTGGCCTTTAGGCCAGACTCTGGGCTCATCAGGGCTTTGCTTATTGCACCTGAATGCCCTGAAGCAGCATTCAGCATCTTCCCTCTCCTTCTGGCAAATCCTGGAAGAAGTTCAGCCCTTGGAAGCTGTTTCAATTTGCAGCAGCTCCAGTCTCTCCCACTGCCTGTACACACCATGTTTTCATGTCATAAACACATGTCCTTCCTGGGATTTTCTATTGCTTAGGATATGCTGGGTGCTGGAGCAGATTCCTGTAACTGTAGATTTTTATGATGCTGAGGTTGGTTTTTCCTCCCTTTCCCATTCCTGGGACAGGCCAAGGCACCTGGATTTCATTAATTTTGGTGTTCTACTCTAGGAAGAAAATTCTAGTTTGAGAAGGACTTTTTACTTTTCACATATTGCTTTGAAGAAACTACTGTTTAAAGAAGAATGTTTTCTCATCCAATGCCCTCACCGGTAATGCTGAAAGGCTGCTTTCAGCCTGTTGGAAACTGGCCTCAGGGAGACCTCAACACCTGCTAAAATCCTGAGCTGAGGCCTCTACAAAACTCCTCCACCACAGTCCTCGTCAGCAGAATTCAGAGCCAGTCCATCACCTCGGACAGCTTACAAGGCACCTCTTCCTCCAGCCCCAGCATCAGGGAGAGTGGAGGAGCCCTGTGTGAGAAAGTCAGGTCTGAGGGACCCACCTGCAGCCTCACACAGCTGCCAACAGCCACCTGCTCAGCACAGGGCTGCTGAAGCATCTCCTGGTGAGCCTGGCAGGACTCCCCAGCCCCCTTGCTCTGTGTGGGGCTCCACTCCCACGTACAGCTCATCCTCACTCCTGGAGAGTGGGAGAGACTCAGAGCTGCCCACCCAGGAGCACAACACTCTGCTGGTGCACTGAGGCCAGGAAAGAGGCTAATCCACCTCACTGCTATCACTGTCATCTCCAATCACTGTACACAGGGCAGGTACCACACTCAACACATTCACAGAGGCATTTTCTCACCCACTGGGTGGGGTCACCCCCTGTAGAGAAATCCAGCCCAGAGAGGGCTGGGAATGGGAAAGGGAAGGGCAAGGAAGAAAGGGGAAATCATGGAAGCAATGGTCCCAGCAGGAAACCCTGATAAGAAATAAGAACTCATGAGAACTCCCTACCCATGATTTGCTCTGTGAGAAATATCCGTTCTCAGCATTGCCAACCCGGGCGTTTTCTTTAACATCCAACACTCAAAACTTTCTTCCTGCCTGTACCAGGCATTCCTGCTTCATTAGAACACCTGGAATTTCTGAATTATCTGTGATTTCTTTCACTGTGACTTTTGATTTCTATTATCCACTGCCCAACATGACAGCATAAGTGGGGATTGCAGGCTCCAACCTGGTCCCCTTGAACAAAGAATAATAATTCCTTATCAATTCTCAGAGCCCCAGCCTGAGCTGAGCTGTACTTTTTGCAGTGCTTGGCTCATTACTTACTGCTGTCATTCAGACTCCAGCCCCAGAAAACCTCCGTGGACCTTGAAGACTGTCAGACAAGTTTTCTGCAGGTGACACAGCAGGTGAATGTTTGTCTTTCCTGTTGTCACCGTGTAGTCAGCAGCAGAGGAACAGTGTTGGATCTCCAGCTCTGCATGGGTCCACCTCCCTGGGGAACCTGGCTCTGCATGTAACTGCTGGAGAGGAACAGAGAAAGTACTACTGATAAACACTGCAGAAACAACGTGATATATATGTGAAGAGCAAAGCGGAGAGCCAGAGCCTGCTCCTGCTGCGAAAGCATTCCCGTGCTGTAGAGCAGAGTGTGGAGCCGTGGGATCAGGGAAATGCTGTCACTTAGCAACTGCTTTAACACAAGAACCAGAACCAAACTGTCTGAAGTGAGAAATGTCACTGTTTTTTTGGTGCAGCTGTGCCCACATGCTGGAGCAAAGGGAAGTGATTTGAGTCCTGGGATGCTGGTGCCACCTACACAGCCAAGAGAAGGTCCCTGAACAGTGAATAAGGGACTGAGTACAGCAGTGGTGTTCCTCTCGTAAGTCCCACTAAAACTGAAACATTTTGTCAGAGGAATCAGCTCATTCAGGTTCTGAGGCACTTTACTTACCCAGACCCACTGCTTTTTATCTTCAGAGTGGTAGTGAATGGCAACCCATCTTCTGTTTTTTCTAAGAAAACCCAGAAAAAATTTATTGTATTGGATGCTGCTACAACTGCATTTGAGAGGAGGGGTCACATTAGTGGTAAATACATCCCTTGTTCTTCTGCACCCTGCAGTGCACAGACAGAAAAGAGGCATTTCAATAAAAGAATAAAGATCGTTTGTTGGGTGGCTGGCCGTGTCCTACACCAGGCAAAGTTTTCTTGTCATAATACAGGCAGAAAACACAACACTCAGCACTGAGGGTGCTCAGACTCGTTAGCTAATAGCTTTGATTCTTCCAGCAATATATTCTTAAACAAGGGTGAGTGGCCATCAGCTGAGGAAATCTCATAAGGCGAAAAAAGGTGCCTTTCCTACCTGCCATATGGACACTGACCCATCTGCCCCCAAAACCAGCTCTCAAATCAGGAACCAGGCTGGAAAGCAGAGCCTGGTAGAGAGGAAGAGGCTCACTGTTCCAGGGAATATGAACTTGGTAATGTCACCCATAGCCCCAGACATCAACACTTTCTGTAATGCTTTTGTTTTTCATTTCCTTACTTTTTGTTTGTGAAAATATCAGCCTAGAGGAGGGATTAAGGATTTGTGCTTACAAATAAAATAGACTATAACTTGCCTAATGGGAGCAGTTCAGTTTTACATGGTTCTCTTGACATGTTTACACAGCTGGCCAGATACCATTAAAACATATTTTCTCAGGAGGCAGTGTGGTCTACTGGAATGAGCATGGGCCTAGCAGTCAGGAACTCCCACGTTGTAATTTTGGGTCACCAGTGGTTTGGTTTGGTGCACAGAGCCATCTGACCCCAGAGCACGTCAGCATCCCAAAATGACACCTCCTCATCAGAGTGTGATGCTGAAGATCCACGTGTTAGTCCTGGGGTGGGAGAGGATCAGAGTCCTGATGTGGCACCCAGGGTCAGAAACACACAAAAAAAGACTCTGGAGGAAAGGGTTGGAGATGCTTCTGCATCTTCACCTCTGGTGGGTTTGGCTTAGGCAGTCCCTGAATTAGAAACGATGCACCTGACATGGTCCTGTGCAGGCTGTCCTGATCCACACTGAGATCATCCATGAGCACTCATCCATGAGCACTCTTCCCAGCAATGAGCACAACCTTCTTGGAGACACCCTCAGAGCTTTGCGGATCCTTAGTGAAGCGAAAGAGTCAATTTAGCTCAGGAACATTAGTGGCTAAAAACCATGGATCTCCAAAAAGCTGATGGGCCTATCAAATATTACATCTGACCAGGAGCTTGCATAACAATAGTATTTTAAGTATGATGGAATGGTACTGGCTCTAATTCTAGCTCAGGTGGTTAAAAATCAAATGAAACCTAAATTGATATAATTGATAGTTCAGTGATACTGAACTAGGGCGTGCACTGTGACACCACTGAACTTCCAGCCTTCCTTTTTAGATTCCTTCAATCCAGGATACTTTTGCTATAGCATCATGGTTACAGGGTAGCCTTCACATCTGTCCTACAAACTGCATGGACACCAATCCATAGTTCTGAGTGATGACTATGAAATTAATCCTGGAGGAAAACATTTAAGCTGCTAGCTAAATCGTGATCTTACCCATTAAAGATCCTCCTTGTTTACTTCTCCCACTGGTCACGTCTGGTAACTGCAGTGTTTGTGTTTGACTACTGTTAAAAGGGGTTTTATTTGATGGGATATTGGAGATTCTCCATCAAAACAACGTTCCAAACCCGGCAGGAGCTATTGTGTTACATCAAGATGGTCTCTCCTTTTTTGCTGTCTCAGGGCCTGTAATAAAAAGTTGCTTGCAGAATTCAGGGACTGGCTATGCTGACAGACTCTGTCTGGGCTTTTGTCAGCAACCTCAGGCGACTTTTGTCAACAACTTGAGTCATTTTAGAAGAGAACTGGTCTGCTCTTTAAAGAGGGACGGGTGTGAGAACAGCTCAGCAGCAGAACATCTGACAGGTGATGTGGTACAGAGCACTTTCTCAGCGCTTCTGGATACAGGGAAAGGATGAGTCAGTGGGTGAGGAGGTGGTCACAGCCTGAGTCTTATGGCCATGGATGTTCAGTCCTGGGCCAGCTCTGCCTGGCTGAGGAGGCCACATGGACTTTTTAACTGGCTCAGGGTCAGCGAGCACGTCTGGGTTTTCCTGCTTCTCTGATATGCTGAGGGCTGGAGCTGAGCCCACTGAATCCCAGGAACACTGAAGGTACAGCACCACATGGACCTCCTGGGAAAGCAGGGCTCTCCCCAGCTTGGGACCTGGTCAAACAAGGCTCTGTCCAGCCAAGGACGGGGACAGCAGGACCTTTGGCAGCCTTTTCCCAAAAATTCTCTGATACAAGATGCCCAAATTGCCCATCCTGCACACTCACAGCTGTGCCTGCAAAGCCCTGCTGTGACCTGTGTGATTCAGCAATCTGACCTTCTCCTCCTCCACTGCCCAGATCTGAGGTGAGCAAACAGAGGAAGCTGGAAACCATTTCAGTGGCATTTCTGGGCACAGTTGAGAAAAGCACCATTTTTACCTCAATTTCATAGGTGACAAGGAATCAACAAATCTGACAAGCAGCATTTACTTTCTCAGAGAAACGTTTTCTCTTCTGGATGACAGACTTAAACAGCAAAGAAATTTGTGCCTTCAGGGTATCTTTAACCCAATTTTAGAACCTCCTGGAAGTCAGAGCTATTAATGAACTTGTTGCTGGAAGCTCAGCTCCAGTGTTTTAAATGGCTGTGAAACATGCTCCTGATGGGAGAACAAGCACAAAACCAAAGGGAAAACAAGAATCTGTTATCTGATATTCCCACCCCTGCTCAGAAAGTTCTCTTTTTCAATGCTGGAGTCTTGGCTGGTGTTAAAAAGAGTCCTGTAAAATTGCCTTGACACCTTATCAACATTAGTACAAAAATCCACCCACCCTTCACTGACACGGTGGTGCAAGGGACAAAATGGGGATTTTACAAACCTGTCAAAGGAAATCTGTTTCCAGGACTTGACAGTTCTGCAATGAAATGTTGTGTATCTACAGTGATCTATAAATACCAAATGTTACCTTTCATTCAATTAAGATTTTTGCCTTTTAGTAGCCTTATTTATATAATTGACACTTGCTTCAGAGGGTTTGCTCCAGTATTTCATTACCAGCTGATATATCCAGGTCAGCTTTGGCAGGTTAGTGCAGAACCCCACTCCCTCAGCAGGATCTGAAAATTTAGGTCAATTTGCATAACTATGATGAACCTTTAGAACTAAAATGATTAAAGTGACAACTTCCATTGATTCCCTGCTGAGGTTGCCGACCTTAAATCACAGAGGTCACAAAAAATATGTTAAGAATCTGAATAATCTCCAATTCAGAACTCCATTAGATTAAGCATCTCTGTGCAGTGGGAGGATCAATATGGCTTAAAGGAAGTGCACAATGCTTTATAGTTTCTCAAGAATTAAAACCTCTCATAGGAATTTCACTGAATACTTTTTTTTTCTCAACCTCACCAAATACAGTTTTTAATAGATGCAAAGATAAGCACTTCAAGTTACCAAAGTATCAATTCTGCAGTTTTTTTCACAAAATGGCAACCATCTCTCTTCAGGGTTTCATAGATTAAAATCCAAGCATTGTTCAGTCAGAGGGCTTGGTAGTTTTCCGTGCCATATCAGAAGGGATGTAAATATTCAGTGTTTGATCTTTGTGGGTACAATGACAATGATCCCTTCCTACGTCACCAAATAAATCATCAGGCAGGACCTTTTCCTGACTACACAAACAACCACAATGACACATGGGCTTGGTATTGAAGAGGCCGTGACTCCTTGACACTGCACAAAATCACTGTCCAAACCCAGACTTTCTTTCACTATAACAATTTTTTCCATTTGGAACAGAAGCTGAGCAGGAGCTCTGGTGGGCTAAGGAGGAGGTCCAGGAATGCAATGCCACCTCTGCAAGCTGTACCAAGGGGATACTGTGGGGAGGTGACAAGCTGGTGTTTCCAGGTACCTTTTATGCAGGTGAACTCCACGTCACTCCCACTTCCCAGAGCAGAGCATGCTGGAGCAAGCTGACTCCATCTGTTCCTCACATCCAGGGACCAGCCTGAATTACCTCAACCAGCTATAAATTTTCAGAGAAGTCTGCATTCTCTGTGTGGCTGGAGAAGGCAGCAGCAGGTTACAGAAGAAGGATGGCACACATCCATCAACAGTCCCATTTTGAAATGAAATATAATTAAATCAGCAGCAGCACTGTACAGGGTTGCCCCTTGATGACTTTTGCTCTGAATTATGTGAACCACAAACAATGTAACATTTGTTGGAGTTGATTTACATGAAGGAAGGAATCCCACAGCATTTACAATCCCTCTATGAGTCAGGCTTTGGTATCCCTGCTCTGTCACATCCAGGAGGGGTTGAAGAGAGAGGAGGGCTGCTTCTGAGACAATCCCACTGGACAAACTCCTCCACTGAGTGGAAAATATTATTACCCAGCCCTTGGGCCCTGCTACATGCACTGCAGTGAAGGCAATGGGCTGTGTTTACAGGTGCCAGGGCAGTGTGTTCATATAGCAAATTGGAAGCCTCAGACAACAAAGCCAACAGCAACTCAGGTCTTCATAATCCTTGCTCCTCAGTGGCAATGGGTCTATCAGGCTAGTAATTCCAGTGCTAAATGGAAAACAACTATCCTGTGATTTTATTTTGTAGACTGAAGCCGCTTCCCATCAGGGCCACACATGGAACTGCACTGAGCTCCAAGGGAAGGGTCATTAGCCAAAACACAGCCAGGGATGGGCAGCAACTGGGGGAGTCTGAGAGCCACCCAAAACATGTTTGGGATGACAGAGTGCACCAAGAAGTTCAACCTTGCACTGCTTCTTGTTTTCAAAAATGTTCCAGGTATTAAAAACCTCACCTTCTTAACTAGAAAGAGGTGCTTGCTATTTTTACCAGCCAGCAGGACACTGAAGTGATGGGGGATCTCTAGCAAGGGGTGTGTGTACTGGGGAAAGCTCCAAAGCTGCAGTGGGGCTGTCCTCTGTCCCCAGGCTCTGTCTGCACAGATGTCATTGCAGTGGTGTGTGTACAGCCCTCACACTTTTGTCTGGAAAAGCCATGGCAATGCACTTCTGCACTGTCCAGGGTGAGCCTAGCAGTGACATTTTTTTCAACTGGGTCCCAAATGGCACATTTTGTATATCAGTATTTAGTGCCAGTCTATAATTAGAAGATAATTTTTTCCAGAGCTAATGAAAAGATGCCCTAGCAACCCCTGGATATGATCCCAAATCCATTAATACAGCTCAAGTGATTCCATTTCATTTTATGTGGGACAGACCACGAAGTTTGAAGAAAGATGCTGCCAAGTATTTCCAACCAGGAATATGCTGAAACTTGGTAAAAAACATTAGAAGAATTCATCCTGTATCTGTCACTGTTACATACAACTTGGAGAGAAACTGAGAAAATTAAATTAGTAATACTTCCTGAACCATGATGGTATTTTGATAGAAATAAAGCTAAGAAATAGCTCTGATGGAAAAATAAAGAAAAATGTATTTCTATCACCATAATGAAGACTCGACCTGTTGTTATGATTCATTAGTGCCAGCTGATAGAGGCAAAGATGGTGAGTGTACCAACACAGTGAGCCTTAGCTGCATTTTATCCCTGCATGCCAGCCTGGATGGATTTCTACCACAGTGTCCTCCTGAGACCATCAGTGACCAAACACGTGGCTCCATTCCACATCCAGCATCCAGCATCTCCAAACCCAGACTCCACAGCACAATCAGTACCTCCCAGCACTCCCACACCCAGCTGTCACCACAGTGCCCGAAGTACACTTGATTAAGCATGTGAGAGCACAGCTAATGATGATCCACATGAAAGGAGTGCTAGGAGGGATCTTAGAACAGCCCAACATACTGTACTCTGCTTGGCATGGGTGCAACACCCATTCTGTGTGTGCCTTTATAAAGTTCTTCAAAAGCAACTACAAGCCTTTTAAACTGCACCGGAAAAGCAGCAAAGAGCTGCCAGGATGAAAGTGGCTGCACTTCCAAATGGGGCTCAAGGTCTGGCACATGCTTGTTCATCAGAGATGCTCACCAGCACCTGAGCAAATGCCAGAAGAACATCACTTCATTGAACACCCAATTTTCACAGCAAAACTGCACGAATGGCCCATTTTCACTGAGCAACCCGTGTCTCTGCACAGTGAGCAGAGCCCAGCAGAGCAGGGGGGCTGGTGGCTGCATCTGATTAATCCTATCCCAGTGCCCCAGTTCCCTGGCAGATCCCAGCAGAGCCCACGCCTGCTCTCCACAGGCAGAGCCCTAAAAATGGAGTATGAGCTGTGGAAACACCACCTACCCCATGTCAGGAATGCAGGCCCTGGAGCACAGTGTCCTCAGCTCCTGCCATGGCACAGTCACCAGCTTTTTGGATTTATGAGCAAGGTAAGTCCTGCTCACAAAGTATCAGCTAGACAAAGAAATAATATAAATGCAATGAAGACCCACAGTGAAAGGCAAATGTGCCTTACATAGGCAATCTGAAAAGGTCACCAGAATGTTTGTGGCAAGGATACAGGTATTTTCTAACTTTGAACAATGAGACCAAAAGGTAGACAAGGAAACCACTGTGATACCACCACAGGGAGTGAATAAATACTGCTCCAGACCATGAATTAGCTCTAAACCAATTGTGTTCTAATGAAACCCTCTACAATACAGCCACCAATTCACACACCTCAGTGTCATCAGTAAAACAGGCTGTTAATTAATGTTTTTCTGGAACACTTTCAGAAGTTGAGCTCTATCATTCCTCTCCTGCTCCCTCTGGACAGCCTTTACAATACAGATGAAAGGGGAACATCCTGTCCCCAACTACACAGCACTGGAGGAGATTTCAAAGACAAAGACCAATGCCTCATCTTCTGATTTTTGTCATGGATCTTATCATTCAGGGTTATTTCTTACTTGACAATTCCCAACAGCACATTTTACTTATTTACAGAAAGACAGGAATTAACAACAGCTCATGACATTTTTATTTTAATGAAATTTAAAAAGGCAGTTATTAGTTATACATACACACAACTGATTCTGTACTTGTTAGTCATAAATATAGAACATTCAGAAGTACAAAATACACTTTATCCACAGCACAATTTCACATCAATATGAAGAGTTTAAACAGATACGTAACCAAGTGCCTAACAATGACAGAAGCCCATTTTTGAAGTTGTTTCCTTTTTTTTCCCTTTCCCTTTCTTTTTTAAAGACCATTAATCTACACAAAGTAATCAGTGCCCACAGTAATCAGTTTCATGAAATGCACTCTGGTTTAGAGTAGGAGAAGTCTGACCTTTTAAAGACAATTAGATGCCATCACCTTTTCTTTACTCCATTAACACCAACAAGTGCAAGCCCACATCCTCTTCTCACAGTTAACAACTGTGAAAAATGGGGCTCTGGCAAAAAATCACCTGAAGCCAAAATTGAGCACTGCCAGGAAAAGTGAAAATATCTGAACTAGAAATTAGTCCACTCGATACCTTGCAAACAAAGAGCAACAGCAGTATGACACCGATAAGGCATTAATGACAAAATGGCTGTATTATTCTTGAAAAAAGAGTACACCTATGTATAAAAATATATGTCATAGCAATTGGGTAAATCCAACACTATTTAACACTGTGCCAAAAGTAATTAAGAGTTAAAAAGGCAGTTCTGCAAGAAGTATTTACAGTTTCATACTGTACTTCAAAAGAAAAGAAAAGGCAACAAAGCTACAGATGGAACTATCTGGTTAAAGCATCACTGTAGGTACTGCTAGTAGCACTTGTACAAGTAATGTGATGGAGTCTTGGACTGTATGTCTGAATAAATGAATATAAATATTTTAGTATCTAAAACTGTCTCAGTCTACATGTCTGCTCCTTGAAATAACTCACCCAGATCATCACTATTTGCAGTTTCCTGCTCCATGAGTTTAAAACCCAAAAGATTCAGTTTCAATAAACACTGTTTGCAACAGTTCAATCAGAAATCACAGCTTTATTTCCAGCTTAGAAAAAAATCCACAAAAGAAATGAGAAATCCACCACCTACGAAATTCTGGAAATTGGAAGCCAAAGTGCCAACAAAGCTACACCGACAGCACGTAATAAAAACATCAGCATTCCCAATGCACCTTATAACTGCAGCTATAGGATAAGTCAAGTCGCTGTAGTAACGAAACACAAGATACAGCACAGCCAAGGCTACACAGCTCTGTCAGCCACAGGACCTGGGGTGGCTGTTTGGGAGCAGCAGGCACGGACACGGCGGGGCCGGGGCAGAGCCCTGCAGCACCAGCAAAGCCTCACCTGCAGCAGCGGCTGCCTCAGAAGCACAAAGCTGCCAAACTCATTAATTGCTCCCTCCTCGTTAATTGGGCTCCCTCCGAGCCCAACTCCCACCGGGCTGGGCAGATGGGGCGGCCAGGAATGGCAGAGGAGCAGGGCAAGGCTGGAAATGCCAAGAATAAAGCGCTGGCTCGGGATGGCACAAGAGACAGGGAAAACCCAAACCTGGCACTATCCACACTGCCCTTCACAGAGCAGCCAGTACCTTCCCCAGCCAGGAAGGCAGGAGGAGCCCACAAGGTGAGAAGCAATCCATGCTCTGATCCCTCAGGTGTACTGACTTCAAAAAAACAACAAGAAAAAGAGAGATGTGCTTACATTTCTTCTAACAGTGCACTTTGAACTGCACAACCAAAATCTGTACAAGAGATGCCTTCTCCAGTAGTAAAAAACCCACAATACACTGAGGAAGTTATCATTGCTGATGTCAGGAGAAAGAAAATTACTTTAAAAACCTTATTTTTAAATTGAATTCAGGAAGTAAAATAAACTATAAATATACTCAGAGCAGTTTGTTGGGTAAAATAAAACACAGGAACAGCACTTTTTAGCTGAATTCATTATTCACTTTATGGAAAAATTTATAAAAATTTCAGAAGAACTGACATTTATCATGTCAAGCATCTTCTGTGGAGAGACACAAACTGCTCACCTAGTGCTCCCTCCCTCATAAGCAGCCTCTTTCAAAATCCTGCAGAGTGAGCACCTCACTCACTGGTGCAGCATCCAGGCACCTCTTAGAGACACCAGTGAACTTTACTCTGAGGCAGCAGAACTTTCTTTGCCTCTCCAATTCCATGAGCAGTCATTCATGTGAGCAGCATGAGGGGAAAGGGACATGGCTCCAAGAGAATAAACATCCATGTATTTAAAAGCAAAGTGCATAAGCACATGGCTTGCTCACCTAAGACTGTATTTTCCTGATCTCGGAGGGAGAAGAGATAGGAAGATTTTTGTTTATTCTCAGTGTGATTTGGTGAGGCAAGTGCACACCAGGAGATCTGAAGCCTCTCCAGTACCTCCTCTAGAGATATACAAAACTGTCCTAAAAAAAAGACTCCCTAGCCCCACTTGCACATAGGATAGGAGATTGGTCCCAGATTTAGAGAGAGAAACAGTAAGGAGGACTCTTCCTGGCTACTGAACACGACATGCTGACCTGGGAGAAGGCTGGGACAGCAGAGTCAGATGGGCACAGCCCCATCTGTGCCAGCCCTGTCCCCTGGCTCACCTGAACCCTGAGAGGCCAGAGCAGGCTGTGGGGCAGGGCCTGCCTGCTCCCCAGGATCTTATCCCAAAAATATGGACTGTGGTGATGAGCACCCTGACCCCACTCAGAGACACCCCGGAATATGAGAGTGGCTATGAGAAGGCAGAACTTAATCCTGTGAAGTTTAAGAATTGCTGCACACACTGAGATCCTCTGGATGGGGGCTATGCCCTGGGGCTGCTCTGCCCAGGTCTGTGATAGCCCCTGGATATCCAAAAGCTGAGGGGAGCTGCCTCCTCCTCCTCCTCTGCAGAGGCTCCCTACCAACACCCAACCTCAAAGGTTATGAACAACCTGCATGCAGGAACTTGGGGTTTTGTGAGTGATTCTTTCTCCAGAAGAAATGATCAGGATAAAATCCTTACAATCCAACCTCTGTAACTCACCATGCGTATGAAATACTGAACAAAAAAGATTCCTACCACATCTCTCATGAAGACATATGGCAGGTGACTCGCCCAAGAGGAAGATGATTAACTTACCTCTGTGGAAAAAAGCACACAGCATTCAGAGCAGTCGAGAGTCCTCAACAAACTTGGTATGCTGAAAATCCCATATTTAACAGAACAGGGTTAGCAGGGTTTAACAGAAGCATTTGCTTGGGAATCCAAGCAAAAATTCAAGTTATCACTGTATATGCAGTGGACAGTAGTCCAATCAATATCTATAACCAACTCACCCTAAAAAAATTACACACTACAAAACCATCTCACTGCTTGCAGCAAATGAGCTTGAATGATTTCCCAGTAACAGGCCACCACCTTCCACTGTTAAAATGTGAGGTTTCACAGTATAAAAAAGTACTTCACAGAAAGGAAATGCAGCTAATATAGAAAATGCAATCTCGATGTGTTTACAGTCATTTTTAAGAGGCAATATTTTTGGGAAAGCAAGAACAATAATAATTAAAGCAGCCAGTGAGAAATGTACAAGGTTATAGGCCTCAATTCAGTGCAAAACCAGACTAATAGCTTATGTAAGTAAATGTTTGTTCTGAATAGAGAACCACCTGAATTAAAAATAAGAACACCTATGTGAAGTGATGGAGACTCCCACAATATTCAAATCCTTCACACACATCATCAACCTTTTCAGTACACTCCAGAATGGACCCTTTGTAAAGGCAAAAGAACCAGTACAGGAAATCACTTCATACAGCACAAGATATACATAAAGTACCAAAATGTACACACATTCAAGTTTAAGTTAGAAAAGGCAGAGATGAATCTTCTGGTGAGAGAGGCCTACATTATGTTGCTTAATCTCAACATTTAAAGTGACCTAAAACCTACAAGAATCAAAGAAAACAGAATATTGTGTCTGCTTTCAGAAACTTAAGCTTAAAGCAAGGCATCAAAATTGAGCGGTAGGCACTGTAACAAGACATGACCTTACCTTTTCTCTGTTAGTCTTTGTTACTTTGTTATCTATTGAAAAATTACCATTCAAAGGAAATATTATGCATCATTCACATTCAAATATTTGAGACTCAGAGATTTTTTTTAAAAAAACAAGCAAAATTTTTATCTCTGAGGTAGATGACAATAAAATAATAAAAAAAATGGAGCTGTCAATGAACACTAACAAGTGCTGGAGCTCCTCTGTTGGCACTGATGCACCCCAAGGAGGAGAGAGCAAGCCCTACACCACTATCTGAAAGGTGAGAAATGTGTCTTCTGGTTTAGTAGCTTCTACAGAAATGCAACACAGAAAAAGCAGCGCCAAAATTACACTGAAATGGCCTTGGAGAAGAAGAACTTCCATTTCTGCTTCACAAGCTACTCGGAAAATGGTGGAAACATGCCCAGGTCAGCAAAATCTTCAATGTTGTAATTGCCAGTACCCTGTGTCGGATCCCCAGGCATCGGCAGCATGTCCTGCATGGTAAGGAAAAACCATAGTGAAGTCCCACTTGCCAACACATTATCTAGACACAAACTGTTTCCTGTTCATCTTTTCAGTGTAAAACCAGAAAAGGCCAAGTTTAGATAAATAAGGTGAAAACCAGACCTGTGCAGAGGGTTGGGCTAAGGTTTACGTGCTGCTTATGTTTTGCTGGAATGTTTCTGAGCAAGAAATGGGACTTAAGCAGGGCAGTTTTGGATTGCTCCTCTGAAATAAAACACATCTGAGCTGCCTCCTACTCCTCCCAGACTGAGATAGATCCCCTTGGAATGGGACCTACACATGGAGAGACGCAAACTCTCTGGTTTCTGCATGGGGAGTGTACAACATCTCTCACACTGGAACTCCAGCAGTGTCAGGATGGGCTTGGGCAAGGTCTCACTTCCTTGCCAGCACTCTCAAGGTGAACACTGCTCTGTGGGACACTCAAGACTGGACATCACCCCAGCTAACAAGGTACCCAAGCACCTTCATGGATGTACAGAGGCAGAGGAAATAGCAGGGATTTCTCAGGAGAAATGGGCTTTCGTGGTAATTGCTCTCACGTGTCTTGAGCCAAGTGAGGTCTCTGCAGGAGGCTTCAAAAAACACTCAACCTTTCCTCTCAGCTGGAGACTGAAGCCACAGGGAGAAGATATCCCTTGCTGGGAAAACCAGAGTTTATCCTTGCTTTTCCTGTCAGTCTTTACAATAACAAGCTTTTAACCACAAAGCCAAGTTTTGCCAGGGATGGCTCGCTATCCTCACAATAAAACAAAACCGAAAAACAAGTAAGAAAGCTCACGGGATCTGCTCTGTGAAAGAACTGAGAGCTGCTGTGTACTAGGAAGTTCCTCCAAAATAAATACTGATTAAAATCCATCCAAAATCTTCAGAGCATCCTTGTCAATGTGGTGAGAGAGACTGTGAACACAACGGACAGTGTCTGGCTGCCAGGGTCAGCCTTAATTTTCTGACCAACACTTGGACTTATTTGATGTTTTCCCACATTCTCTTCCAGCCAGAGGGAAGCTGTAGCTGCCCCCTCCTGTCTACATTTCCATCTCCATTTCTGCTGCTGGGGCTTCTGTGGCAAAGTCTCCTCAGGCACAGATCCAGTAAGGTCTCCTCTTGAGTCTGCCTCTCTCCTTAAGCCCAGCTAACCCAGGGCTGACTTTGGGCACAATCCAAGCGACTTCTTGGAGGCCTTTAAACTCATCCAAGTTTCTTATCCCATCCAGCTATTATCCTAAATCACCTCCAAGAGCTCTGCAGAGGAGCCCAGCTCTCCTTTTATCCCACGGTCTTCCTTTCCACTAACTTCATGAGAAGTTTGTTAAGAAAGAAGCAAGACACTGCTTGGAGTCCCATGTCTCTGCTGGCCATCAAACCATGCTGTCAGCAGCTCCACTGGAATTACCCTGAATATCCTCTTGGACAGCCACTGACCTTTGCTAACACAAAGAGATGCAACAGACCAATCCTGCCTGGGCCGTGGGCTGAGAGCACAGACAGGTAGTTATTCCAGATGAAGTGCTGTTGTTTGATCTTATGTGAAAGCAGTGGCTCGTCCACACAGGAATATTCCCATGCCCACAGCTCTTCTGCAGCGTTTTGCACACGAGCCCAGTCTTGCAGGTGAATTTACTTTACAAAAGACAAGGGGGCACCCCACTTCTAAACCTTGCTTGGGGCTTGAACTGTCTTTCCTGCATTTATCTGCATTGTTTTCTTGTAAACTGTCTTCATCTAATTTAAAAACCAGTTATACAAGGACAGATATGTTATTAATCAACTTATGAAGTCCTACTCTATAGTAGGATTTTGCTATCTGTAGTCAAGACTCAGAAAGATAGTTAATTAAGTAGTTGAAGATGATTGTTTACCATCTATCTGATATCTGAGTGGGTTTAACCTTAAAAAAATTATTGTCCACTATCTTCTGTGCAGTATCAGACTCCTTTCCTGCTTGAACTGTCTAAGGAATGACATTGGTATCTAATGGAACTTGAGATGTCAGAGGCCAGCACCAGGATAAGAAAGACACTCCACTTGGGAATACTTCATGGGCTCTCTGCAAAAGATGAAAGCCCTAAGTGTAGGGTGCACAGAGAAGGGAAAAGAGCATTCTGTGTCAGCAAAGATGCTGTTGTGTGGCAGAAACCCAAAGCACCTCAGTAGCTAAGGGCAGCTAAGGGCAGTGCAGTCCTATGGCAGCAGGCAGCAGCTGGGAAGGGCTGCAGGCCCTGCTGCACCTGATCCTCAGGGGCCACGGCTCTAGCTCAGAACTGAGAGGAGATCAGAGGGACTCTGGGCTCACCTGGAACACCTCGGTCTGGTTGGGCTGCGGGTGCGAGTGCTGGTCGCCGCTCTGCTGGTTGTGGTGCTGGCTCTGCCACTGCGACCACACCTCGGACGGTCTGCCCTGGAACTGCCCGCTGCTCTGGCCACCTTCAGCTGCTCGCGGCAAGAAAAGGCAGAAGTCAGAGAGCAGCTCCTCCAAAACATCTGCCTGCTTTGGGACGGCACCCATCAGTGCCTGGATCTGCAAGGGAGCCTTGGAGAAAGGCCCTGGGTGACACCAGCCCTGGGAGGAGGAAGCTGGAGGGAGTTTCAGCCCCAGAGCAAAGCTCAGGGCCACAGCTGCACAGCCACGAACTGCCCAGAGCAAAATGCACAGTGACACAGTGAGCCAGGCACTGGAAGACAACTGTCAAGTGTGCCCACCGTAATTTTTTAATCATAATAAGGACTATTTTTCATTTCACTTAAAAACCAAATTTCACCACCTGAATGCTGTTTCTCTTCAAAACACTGAATTCTTGTAGAGCAGTGGGTGCACAGTTTGGTACTCATCTAAGAAGCATGTAAGCAGATCCAGGATTTTTTAAGCAGATGTAGAGACAGTATGATCAACAGACAACAGCCTTGCTGATTAAATACAGGTATTTCTGGACTGTCCTGTCCTTCAGTGATACACCTGCAAAGTGATTTATTTAATATGCAGTTCATAGCAAATTATTATCCTGTCAATATGGTGATACGTTCCTAAAAGTCTCAGGCCATTTACATTTGACAGAGTAACACGAACAGCAAGGCTTTATTTTAAATACACTTCAAATGATGATTTCAAGGAGATTAATTTCTTCTAAATGGTCTACCAGAAAAAAGCATGTTGCCACACATTAATTTGGTTACCTATTACACATACATTTTTTATGAGTACAGCAATAGATAACACTTAAGCTGGGCTCATTTTACCCTGCATTTCTAGAGACTGCCACTGAATTATAATATTTTCAGATAATTTCCCATTCATTAGTTATAGTATCTCCTTCTAAGAACTAGCATTTTAGAAAGCTTGCCACCAGGCTTATGCTTTTCCTCCAAACATTTCTTCCTCTTTTTTCATGTTAATGTTTTTCTCTATAACTGCTCCAGCTATTTTTGCCTGTTTCCCTTTCACAGCAGAGGATCAAGCTGTGCATGTCTGGTTCTTCCTGATCACCAGCATCCTCTGCCAAAGGTGCCAGATTTTCTGTGCCAAACCTCCACACCTGTGCTATGCCAAGTCTTTGATAGCCAGACTCAACCACGTCAAATGAGCCACTACTCACAGTCATGACTTCAGAAAATACAGACACACGTATTTAACCCAATCCCTTTGGCCATCAGCTAAGCCATGCAAAACAGATAAAGGGAAGGTTTTACAGGAAAGTAAACAGGCTGTAGTGATGTATTTCTATCACATCCAAAGTAGATGATTACAGTTCTTCCCTTACTGACATTACCACAACCAGTAATTCAGCTGACTCAAAAACCCTGCAGACATTTTAAGAGCCAAAATAAAATTCATCTAAGCTACCCTTTAAAAGCAAGCTGCAAGTTTGTTTTATTTCCCCTCAGAACAACACACTGAAATTAAATGAGTGAAGCAAATGATGCTGCTTTTCAGCAGAACAGCTCCTGCCAGCCGGCGGTCGAAGCCGTCTCCGTGAAGGCTGGGTTATTAATAGCACCCAAACTGATGTAGGTCAGGAGATGTTTCTCATTAAGTGAAAGGGTTCTTGCCAAGTAGCTTAAGCTGAAATACAAAGCTGTCTCATAAACAAATGTACAATGCCTGGTGGAAATGGAAATGGAGGGAGGAATAAGCTGTGTGGGAAGAGCTCCATCTCCATGCCCTTTCTCTAGGCACAGTCTGTGCCAGGTCTGTTCCCCAGGCACAGGAGCAAACAACACACATGAGCACACTGCCACCCGTGCCTTTTGGGATTGCACAGTTATTATCACCCAGTGACATTTTTCATGGAGTCCATTATATATTTACTCTTGACTATAATTCTTCTGGTGGCGCACAAAAACCTTACCAAGGGGTTACCTACTGGGTCATGGTCTGAAAGGCACCAAATTAGCATGTAATAGGAAAAGAAAACCATTTCAAAACATGGTACCTACTCTGATTAGGTTGGTAGCACTGGGGGTACAAAATAAATCCTGTTTTCAGCTAAATCTCAATGTGCAATCTCAGTGCAAAAGGATACCACCATGAAGAAGATAAAAAATGAAAAAAAAAAAGGCAAATGGAACCAGTTGACCACAATTTGGGAGGATGGTTACCAGTCCCATAAGCAAATTTTGAATCTTTCAGGAGGTATGTTCCCTCATACCATAAAATTACAATATTCTGAAGTGTGTTGGATGTGGAGGAGATGGAGCATGGAGAGAACAGGTCAGTTCTGTCCTCTCTACCCAGGAGCAGAAAGCAAAACCCTTTCACCAGTTGGGCTTTCCAACTGACCCACCAAAAGAACAATAAAAACCAATTTTTAATGATTAAGTATTGGATGATTTTTAATGAAGTTAATGCTGGAGAGTTTCATTTCAACGTGCATTTCTGTGTTACACCATTTAAAACTCACCAAAGCCAGCACTTCGGTTTGCTAAGCTGGAGTAGGCATTCCCACTTGGAGAAGAGGTGGCTGGGCTGGACAGGGGGCTGTAAGATGATGGGTCAGCTGGGTAAGTGTGACTTGTTCCAATGCCAAAGGGAGAGGACTGAGCCTTGCCAGACTGAGATGGAATTTGCTGAGGAATAAGTGTTAAAGAAGGAAGAAGTTTTATTGTTGGGGAACAGCATAGCAGAATCACTTTTTACAACCTAAAGCAAAGACTAAATAAACTCTGTGGATGCCAACAGGCACACTTCTCCTGTCTCAGCTGTATTTAATTTCTGTCCAAGCCAGCTTACTGCTGCAGAAGGAGTACAACAGACTATAAATCAACACCTCCAGCTCTCCTGCTCTACTAATCAGGTACTCTGTATCAGAGCTATTTGGAAAACCAGGATTTCTTTTACCACTATTATGAGGATTAATCTCAAACTCAACACGTATGAAGTATTAATCTTTATTTTCCAGGTGTATTGATTTTGCAGTGGCACAGTGGAATGAGTTATCTGGATGTCTTGGAGGACACATGTAGGTCTCAGATGACCAAAGTCTCCAGTGCTTGGGACTAAATGGCCAAAGAAGTTTCAAAGCTAATGAGCTGCTTTCTCTCCCTGCCTGTGAAATACAGGCAGCAGTTACTTTGCCTTGTAAGGATCTTGGAAGGGTGAATCACCAAGTCCTGGCAGAAAGGAAGAAACAGCCTATCATTGCTTTAATTGGGCAGCTGATTTAATTCAGAAGTACTAAAATCCAGCTTATTGTCATTTCACCTATGAAATGGCTCTGTCACAGTATCTCCCAGAATGTTACACAAATGGTTAAACACTGCAGAGGCTGCTTTGAGACATGTACAACTGGTACAGTGGGACTAAAGGGAGTGAAGAGAGAGATTTAATTCAGAGGATTAATACTAAAGCAGAAGATCTGTACTTCTTCCTTCATCCAGAGCACGCATAAAACAAATGCAGGACAAGACCTTCCAGTGGGGTTTGGGTCAGTGCAGCCACTGCCACCTCAATGACCACCACCCCAAACCAAGAGCAGCTACACACGGGGCAGCTGCTCACACTGCCCCACCTCCACCCCAACCACAAATTAATTACCTTGAAATCATAAATGGGTTTACTAACACTTCTGTAAAAAGCACAGAGAGTGAAAACCTTTAATGCCCACGAAGATAAAGCACTTGGAATCAATACCTGTCCTGGAAACGGCGGGCGATTTCCTGTCCAGGCCACCTGGCTCTGGCTGAGCTGCCGGGATATCTGTGTCAGGTTCTGGCCTGTTGAGGAGGAAGACTGGATGTCGTTGACACCAGGCACATGCACCACAGATGAACTAAGGGTTCAGAACAGACACAGAGCCTCATTTGTAGGGCCTATTCCCATTGCAGAAATTGTATCCTAGATAAAGAAATACTGACAATACATTAAAGCTAATTATTCAATCTGTCTCGATAAGAAAGATGACTGAAAACCATCACAAAACTACAAAACATACTGGCATTCTAAATGTCATTCCTAATAGACACAGCAGGCAAAATTATTTTGAATTAGACTTCAGTAATCTCTTGGAAAGGACTTCCAAGAATAAATACAGTCCCACACATGGTGCATACACACTTAGCCCCACACAAGTTTAACATTTGATGCATAAAAAATCTGGCTTGCAGAGAGCACTGCAGGTACTTCATCACAAATTTGTGCTTAAAGTCAACAACGTTTAAGCATTTGCTTAAATGCCATTCTAAATGAAGATGGGCACAAAAGGTGATACTTATAAGCACTTCCATATTTGTTTCCTGCCTGGGAAATGAAGAATTATGTGCTACATATTAAAAATAAGGGCTTTTAATTCCATTTTTCATCAACTGATGCTAAAGAAGAACAGACGGTTATACACCCAGGCAAAAGAATCATCAAGACAGAAGTTAAACTCATGTAGTAACTTTGGAACACTAATAACAATAATAATAATAAAATAGTATTTTTAAGGAACTTTTTTGTATGTTAGCTCTTTCCTACTTACTGAATTTTACTATAGAGACATAGCCAGAAATCCCTAATTATAAGAAAAATTTTATGAAGGAACTGCTCCCCTTCACCATTTTATTCTCATGGAAGTCTTGAGCAATGGAATCTAGACAACTACACATTGTGACTGTACTGTTATATATAAAACCATATTTTTTACATGTCATATATAAATGAATAGAAATGAAGACAGCACACAAAACCGTTTTTGTGGATACACTGAAACAGCTTTTTCTTTTCTCCAATCCCATCCCTATTGTTTATTTGCACAATCTTACAGAGAGAGAAGAACGCAGATTGGGAAAAGAAGTAAACAAGGCTGACAGAGAGAAAAGCAGGAATCTGAATCCTTGGAAAAGGCTGACAGAATCCCTCCCAGAGTGTAAGCAAAACGTGGCAGGCATTTGAATATGTGAGTTCTTATTCTGGATTTCTTACTGCCTAAAAGCAAAGTGCATGTTTAGAAATACTTTGTAGAGTTTTCTAACTTTTTTAAAAATCTGTTTTATTTTTATTTTATACTATCACAGAGTCTCCAAAGAGAGAAATGCAGACCAGAAAGTCCATCTAAATCTGGCTGAAGCACACAGCAGCTGCTGGGGAGGGCTGGCCCTACTGCCAACACCTTCTCAGCTGGACTGGCAAATCCCATCACCTAAGGAGCTTGGAACTGCACTTTCAAAGCAGATTTTTGCACAACAGTGGTGGCTAGAGGCTGTCCAGGCTCAGTGACTGAATGGGCCAGGCTGGAGATTATAGAGGACAGCGCACTGAGGGTGAAAGAGCTGGCAGAAATGCAAACCATTACCTGATGTAACAGAATAGCAATAGGAAAAAAGCTACAGTTAAACATCAGGAATTAGCAAAGGAAATGAACAGAACCCAATCCAAACCCCCAGATGGCAAGTCAGTCACCCAGTAATACACAATATCCAATTAAAAGACATTTTAATTTACTCTCATATCTCCCCAAGTTATACTTGGTTTTAATTTGACAAAACACACTCACATGGATCTTATTTCTCTTCACTGAGATTATTAGCAATTACGACTTTAAGAGCACATTGGTTTAAATAAAATCAGTGTTTGCCAATGTTTTCTATTTTGAGGAACTGGTAGGTTCTGGATGGCTGCTCCTTCACTTTCACAGCCTTGGCTGGTCTGAACAGGAGAATGAAACTCCAGTAAGACAGTGCTGATATCACAAGGCACTAAGATCAACACGACTGCTGTTACCACACTCTCCAAAAGCAACTGGAACCTGTATGCCAGCTGGTAGGCAATGACACACTTGGAAGAACTCAAAAATACCTTCAACATGCCAGACCACCACCTTACATGTATTTGGAAGCTGCCTTAGAAGAGTATTCATGCTCCTGTCCCACTCCTCACCTGGGACTATGGATGCAGCATCCCTCTGTTCCCTTTGATACCCACATCAATGCCCTTCAAGGCAGCCCTTCAGCAGGAGCAGTGACACCTCTAAGTGCAGAAAAAATCTTTGCACCCTCCGAGCTTGGTTGAATTTTCCTCAGATCTCTGACCTCTGATCTCAGAGTTATTTCCCTTCAGAATTTGTTGCTGCTCCTTAGCTTTTTTCCCAATTACAATATCACAGCAAAAAGTACCTACTTACCAGCCAATATTTTTAAGAGAGATACCCAAATAATCTCAGTTTGTAAGCCCAGCCTAAGTGCTGAAACATCACCAGCAGTGAAGAGTAGACACAGTAAAATTCATTCATGTAAAGAAAGCTCTTGTACCTTGGGTTGGTTTTGTTTCCACAGTACTGCAGGGAGACACTTCCCCCCTCTCAGACAGGAACTGACACATCCAGGATCTGCACTAAATACCTGAAAGTCTTTCCCGAGTGTCCTGGCTGAAATGGGCTTCCCTGCGAGTAAAGCTGCTGGTTCCCTGCTGTGGATGCAGAGGCCATCATTTTTTTATCTGCTACAAGAGAAAAACAAATCACAGAAAAAGAATTAATTTAGGGGGTGAGATAATGAAGGAAAAAATATTTAAAGACAATTGCAATGTATGTTTTCTTCCCTTCTTCAGGCTTCATGAAGAAGCCCTGTGGAACGCATTAGCAACGACACGAAGTGACAACTTAGTGTGAAAGCAGAGGCACAGTTGGTTTGTGTCACCTCTGTGCTCTCCTCACAGATGCTCTCGTTCGTGCCTTTGTTTGCCTGGCTCAGACCTGGAGCTGCTCCTGACTGCACAGAGCACAGCCCTGGCCCAGGTGGGAGCGAGGGGTGCCCCAGGCTGGAGAGGGGAACAAAGCTGCTCTGCAAGAAAGGTGTGAGCAGGATGGAGGCATGGCACAGAAAACCAGCCTGGTCTGAAGAGGGTGTGATGCACGAGCACCTCTGTGGCTCAGGTGAGGGCACCAGGAAAAGCCCTCCAGCCCCACTGCTGTTAGCACAGACTGTCTGCGCTGAGGGGGCAGCTGAGAGCCCCCACCCTGCTGCGCTGAGAACCCAAGGAAGGCTGTCCCAGCTGACAATCTGCTTCCCAGGACAGCCCAAGGAGCACCCACCCACCTCCCTGACAGCCTGGTGGCACTGCCTGCTCGTCTAAGGGTGACAACCTGCAGCCCCACCTGCACCCCAGGTGGCTGGAGGCACTTCGCTTCTGTGTGTCACCAGACCTGCACACCTGAGCTGTGTCAAGGCAAAACACAGGTCTGTTGTGGAATCTGCTGTCCTCATGTGGCTTGGGGGGAGCCATGACATAGGATGGGAGTCATGACATAGGATGGGGAGCCAAGAAATAGGATGGAAGCACCCCAGAGGGGTGGAAGACAAATGAGTGTAGTGAATAAATTGCACAAAGAGATGCCATTAACTTTTACAGTCTACCTTTAATGTGGCAACTGGAGAGTCATCTCTAACTGAATGAAATGAGATTGGGTGAACAGCACCATTTGGTCTCTTAATTTAATTTTATGGTACTGGATTATTCCAAAGCTAAGGGAAATGTCACTACTACTTCTCTTAAAATAATTCACAGGTCTGTTGCACTACCCTTTATTCACCTTCTCCATCTCCCCTCCAAGTGCAAAACACCCTGCAACTCACTGATGGTTTTGCACCCATATGTTGCCATGTACCTGACAGGCCTAAAAATCAAGTCTACCCCCTCATTTTCCCCTTTGCTCTTTTCAGATTCCCACTCATTTCACAAGATGCTCTCTCGGACAAAAGGCCCACTCAACTTACAAGTAACAGAAGTATTTTTTAGGTGTTTAATTTTTTTTTTAGCTTTCCCTAGCTTTTAGAGACCTCCTGAGTGTGACTCACCAAAGGCCTCCAACACACACCAGCTCTTCTCTGTTACCTAAGTTGTTCTTACATTATGTTCCTAACAAGAGCCTAAGCTTGCCTCGCAAAAAAAAAAAAAAAAGTCACCTCAATTCCCTCCCAGGAGCCTCGGAGTGTGCAAGCCACTAATGGAAGCTGGCATTGTTTGTCTCTTTAATGCAGAAATTTGTAGGAATTCCACCCTGGCTACCTACTGCCCTGCACAGAAACCAAGGCTGGGCTGCAAAGCTACACTCTCGTATTTTAAAAAAATACAACAGGGAGAAATGGGGACAAGGTGTAGAGAAGGTTGTGCATATAGCAGGAAGAATTGAGAATGGGTGGGCACATCTCTGAGAAGGACTGATGAATTTGTCTGTTTCTGCAGTAATGTCACTCTTGCATGAGATGCCCCATTTTCTAAGGCCACCCTTTGCAGGGAAACCAAACTCTCAGGGCTGGAAGAGACTGAGCCAAAATCCTGTGGGTGCTTTAGATATTTGAGAACAACTCACCAGAAAAACTGAGAGTGCCCCAAATGAACTGGAATTCCTCAAGTGGAGCAGAGTTGCCATGGCAGCTACCAGGGTCTGTGCCACAGGATGAGGCCAAGACAAAGGGAACAGCTAAACTAATAGCAAGCAGCTAATTCTCCTTCCTGAGTTACCCTGAATGCTCTTTAGCCTCTGAATCTGGCTGACATCTCTCCCAGATGTATTCCTACCCAGGATTTTTCATACAATTCTCTGCTCTCACCTTTGGTACAGCACTGATTTTTTTTTTTTTGTGAATTTTACCCGTTTCTCTCTAAACTCTGCTGGTCAATGACATCCCTTCCCCCAGCGGGACCAGTATTTCCAACATTTCTGCCTCTTAACTGAATGTCTCTCAAAGAACTACATCATCCCATGCTTCAAATCACTTGCATGAACTGATGAAGCCAGGCTTCCTCTCCCAGCTTTTGGGGTTTTAATGAAGTGTGGCCACTACATGCAATTATAGCAGCACTCTCCCTGTGTCAGCCCACGTTCCTACAGAACGAGATCGAGTATCAACATAAGGCCAACGTCTGGCAGGCAGCACGCAGGCTTGTCAATATTGGTTTTGGACAGGGTACCTCATCCCTAACTGGGAACCATCCTTTATCATTCAGAGGAGACCTTGATCACAGCTCCCATAACAAATTCAGAGAGGGAGAATGACCCAAAAAAAGCACAGCCTGTAAACTGATAAGAATGAGAAGAGAAATGGCATTTCCAAGAACATAACCTCCCAGCTACCTCACAGCTTGTGACACCCTTTACCCTAACCCCTCCCCACAAACAGCTGAGAGTTGCCTGAAAAAGAGCCAGCAAGGCAGCCAAAAAGCAAGATGTTCTTGCTTGGAAAAACATATTCTCATGTTTAGGGTTGGAATCTTGCTACCTTCTAATGGACCCCTTTTATGGCCTCAGCTGTTGACTCCACTGTTCGAGTAAACAGAGAAGGATGAACAGGAATAGCAGAGAAGTCCTAGCAAGAAGAGGACAGAGTATCAAGCATATATTGCAGTTACAATGTCTTCTCCAATTGAAAAAGCCAATGCAGACCTAAGAAACAAACAGCGAGGTCACCTTCCAATACCCCTGCAGTCAAACCCTGTGGGTCGTTTCCTCCCTGCACTGCATGACACTTGCACATTGATTTATTTAAAACAAATGTAAAAATTCCTCTTTTTCAGTGAGGACAGTTAAGAACAATAAACAATCAATGAGTTCTTCCCCAAGCCATGGCATTGGCTGGTTTCCTACAGATATATTTCAGATGACTGCCAGTCTTACTGGTTTGTGTTAGAGCAACAGGCAGCACAGGCTGGGGCTACTTTGAGGCAGATCCATCTGTGACAAGTTAACTGGCTCCTAACTCTTAAAACAGGCTGGGAAATCCTTTGGTGAGGGCACCAGTAAGGACTTTGTCCTCATGGTAATTTCCAAAGAATACAGAACAACGTATTGTTTCTGAGACTCTTATCACTCTTAGAAGAATTTCCTAAAAATTTTAAAAGTTGTAGGAAGAAGAGTAAGAACTTCTCACAACCAGGTAACATGACTGGAGATGCCTCAAGTGACCAGAAAACAAGTAAACTTCTGGCAGCACATGACTCTGAAAACATTGATACAGAAGCTGGTGATATGATAAAAAACTGCAGCCTATCTTAAGACTATATGGTAACTTTCTTGTCTCTTTTTAGAGAAATATGACCCTACTTAGAGATTAATTTACCTATGCTGTTTAGGAAAGAAAATATACACTTAGAAATTAAATGCTCTGCTCAGTGTATTTAGTATCTAGTATCTAAGTATCTAAGGTGTCCCTGTGAAATGAAAAGAGAATCAAAACCAGGCAGCTCTGGTGACACAAAAGCCATCTCTTCCCTCTTTGAATTTACTCAATCATCTTTAGGGAAAACAACAACTAATGACAAATACTAGGAAATGTCCCAAAGACAGATCTGCTTAGAAAATTCTCTGCCTCACAGCAGTTTCTACTCATTCTCCTGAAGCTGTGCTCTGCATCATGTAACCAGGCTCGACACAGTATTATAAATTAAACATCAGGGACATTCACTTACAAGCAGTTATTCCAGCAAACATCTCAGCAAATCTAGGATCTCTCTCTTGGGAGAAGATAGCATCAGGCTTTTCCACAGACTTTCCACCCTCATGAACATTAGCTGGTATACTTGGAACAGGCACCTGTTGAGATACAGAGAGGAAGGTAATTCCCTCTACTGTATTTGACAAAAAGGAATTCAGCGACAGTCACAATGTACTTTTAGTTTTGCTGAAATCTGCTGTTGTTTTACATCTTAAATGATCAGAGGCACAAAAAGAAAAAATCTGAGGAATTTCACCTGAGATAAGTCATAGGATGACAGCCCATCTCTTTGATGTACTTCGAGTTCTGCTTGCTGTTGTTGAAGTTGTCTGCAAGGGAGACAAAATGACTTTCTTACAAAAACCAATTAAGATACAAAAAGGCATAGTCATGGTCTCCTATTTTACACTCCCAGTGAAACATGTCTCAGATGATTTACTAAATCCTTTCCTGTGAGATCCATCTGTTTTTACAGCTTTCTCATTGAGAAAACTTGCACCACAGGAATGCAACAGGGCACAGGAAGAATTTTGCTGTGATCACACTGAAATGTAGGGGGATAAGTAACAGAGGATGGAACACAAATCTCCTCCTAAAGGATTTAAAAATTCACTATTCTTAATTCATTGTTTTCCTCATGTTAATGATGAACACACCAGACCCCCACTTTGATTTTGCTGAAGGAAACAGTAAGCTTGCCCTCCAGGAAGATGCCAAATGACAGAACACCTCAGCAGCTGAGAAGTTATCCAGATGTTTTGCACCTCTGATTATTATTATTATTATATTGCTTGGTCACAATAAGCAAAAAAACTTCTGGCCTGGAGATGCACAGGTAGAACATTCATCTTTGTGAGGCTCCTGGCTCAGTTAGCAAAGAAGATATGAACCCCACAATTATACTAGATCTTAGAGATTAGGACTTAAACTGACAAAATACTTGGATTTGGTATTTGTAAATGATCCTTGACAGTGCTCACAGTTTGTGTATGTTTCTGGCTTCTTTCTGAAGGAAAGATCACCCAAAAAAATGGGAATTACACACCATGTTTGTCTTTCCCCAGAAAGATGATACTTGGACAGGCAGGAATAGATGAGATTTTGCAAAACAGCAAAATCATGGATTTGAAATTCTGGAAAACTACAATGTATTTTTAGCCACAGGCTTAAATTTCACATTTTCATTTTAGATTTTCAAATCTTCTTTTAAATTTTGAAATAGATTCAAATGCCAAGGGACTGAGAGACAAACTTGCAGACAAAGTCAAATGACAAATTAGACACAAGCTGGTGGAAACGTGAGGAATCACTCAAACAAGCTACTGAAGTAAGTAACACATTTTGCTATCCCTTGAAGCTTTTCCAGGAGACACTTTGATGCGTTTTTATACTCCATGGCAAAAATCTGTGTCCTGCAACTAACAGCAGGTCAGAGTAAGTGGCCAAAAATCTTCTGCAAGTCTTAAAGTGTGAGAACACATAACACAGGGAATAACTTTTGTTCTAGCAGTAACAAGCAGAAAAAGGCAGTCCTCCAAACCATTACAGAGCCATGGATTTTCCATATTATTTTAGCGAACAGAAAATTCCTAAAAATTACCTCTGGAATGCAATGACATTCTTTGTTCACAAGCATAAAATGCAAACTTTTCCAACAGAACTATGGGAGGCAATTTAATCATGGGGAATCTATGGGGAAGTTTCTAAATACCACCCCGTGGACAATAAACACCCATTAAATCCCGTTGTTAACGTGAAAGCTAATTACACTGTTCCATTTGTTTTTATTACCACCGACTCGGTGCATGTGTCAATAAACAGCACATTGGGTTCTCCTCTGTTCCTTATAAAGAATGTTTTCTTGATTCAGCCATATACATACAAATGAGCCAAACCAAACAGCACACTCACTCGTTATTTGTTTTGTAGGCACTTCTCTAACTTAGTGCTCCTTTGCTCCTCTCTATCTTTCATCTCTAATTCTCATTAAGCTGCACTACAATATAAACACCACATTGTGCTAACAGCACTGAACTTTGGGAACAACCTCCCAAAATCCATTTCCTATAAAAACCCAATAGTTGTGTGTATCTTTACTGAACCCTATGCAAGCTATGCTGCACTTAATTAAGACTGAAATGCAAAGCCAGGGTAGCATCTTCTGTTGTAGTTGGCTGCTACTGCATAAATAGTTTAAATGGTGCTTGAAACCTGAAAGAAAACGTGCAGCAATTCCTGGAGCAGCCAACCAGGCAGAGCTCAGTGCTGCTGTGGCTGCTTCAGACCCTGCCATCTCACCAGCCCTTTTGACAGCCAACAGAGTCACCCAACTGCTGGACAGTAAAAATTAAACAGAACAAGGGATTAGCATCAATCTGGGGCAAAACTCGAAGTTGCCCTCTAACTTTGAACCCAAAAATCATCCTTGGTTTCACTTTCAGTTTTAGGGGGTCAAGCAGTAAATGAACAATTTCTTGGCTCTACAGTTTACCCAACACAGCAAGTGAGGCACTGCCTGGGTCAACAGCAGATTCTGTCTGTACTGACCCACAGGTTCAGTATGGAACTGGGGAAGCCCTTGGCTTGGACAAGAATAGTTCCAAAAATCTGAAGGCTTTGACAGTTACTTCGAATTTACTTTAGCAAATGCACATGGAGAAAAAAGGAAGACACTGTGGAAGTTCTTCTGACATTTGAGATGATGTTAAGCTCTCTCTATGAAAACTGAAGTCACTGCTTCCCTTTTCAGGCATCAGAGTAAACAAAAATGATCTGAACTTTAAAACTAACAGGATCTTTGGCAGGAGAAGAAAACCAATTCTGCATCTCTACCAAGCTACTTTTATGCAATACAGGCACTCGTGTTTTCCTGTGTCTGGTTTGGACAAAAGCAGAGTAGTAAAAGCCTTGGGACTGTGGTTGTAAAATCCTCTTTCAGAAATTCTCAGTATCTCCTCCTTTTAGCCTAGAGCTTCAACTCACCCCTGTGAAAGGCTCTAACATCAGAATCAGACAGACCACAGATGACACGAGAGCACGAGAAAGTCATTACCACCACTACCACCAATGGCAATTTTATCAGCAGAGTTGATCTCTTTAGGATTTTGGCCCAGGAGAACCCAGAGCCCAAAGCATCTGTCCCACAGGCTGATTCATCCAGCAGGCTGCTTCCAGCAGCGACCTGGGCCAGCTCACTCCAACACAACAGATCTCGAGACTCAGGACAACCACAGGACTCATAAATTCACACAGGGCAGCCCAGGACTTGTGGCTTCCAAACATGAAACATCAGATATTCCACACAGGCCAGAAAAATACATCTCTTCTTTATTTTAATGTATCTACATATCAATATATGTACATATAAGACCTTTATATAACCTGTCACCACAACATTATTTTATTCAAACACTGGGGATCTGTATAATAAATAAACATAGACAACAATTATTTTATCTCTTTGGAAATCAAACAGTCCCAACTACACAGGAAGATGTGGTCAGTCAAACAGGGGACTCTTCTTTTCAGCCCAACACAGCACAAAAGTGAAATGTTAAATGCTTCATTTCTCCAGGAAGTTTCTCTTGGATGACTACACCCAAGTGAAACCAAGAGAAGTCTTATTTGCTTTTTTTTTTTTTTTTTTTTTTTGCAAAGAACTAAATGAACATGTGAACCTAATATTTCCTTATCCTTCTGTACCAAAAGTTTGGACATTTCACTGGGTGAAGCTCCAAAGGAGTATCTTTATTTAAAAAAAGGGGAAAAAAAAAGAAAAAAGAAACAACAAAAAAAAAGAAACAGAACAACCAAACCAAGCCAACAAATAACAGTAAAAATCAATGAATCCCTGCACAACTGGAATCATCACTGCCCTCTACAGTCTTTTGGGAAAATGCTGTTCACTTGAGCTTTTCCATTAACAGATGCACACAGATGTTAAGTACTGTGGCTTTAAGCTACCCTCAGTTAAAAACTGATTTAAACCCACTTTTTTTGGCTACATTGTCTTTATGATTTCATGCTGAATTTTTAACTACTTCAAGCCTGTTTTTTTTTTTGGGCTGCCTAGGTTACCACAGTAATAAGCATATCAAATCTGTCTCTGTGCCTTCAGCTGGGCAGAGCAAGGCATCCCTGTGTGGTCTCCAAGGGAAGCACCTTGCTGGACCCAGAGCACCTTCCAGGAACACGTAAGGATGGCCACACACACCAGGGCTGCTGCCAAACCACCAGTCCCAGCAGCAGCTTAATGAGAAGTTGGCAATCACCAGCTACACCATGACGTACAAGCCTTCAGGGCAGCTAGGAAATCAGAAGTCAAAACATGACCCCAAATGTGGGGAAAAAAAAAAAAAGCCAGAAATAGGCAGGAACTGCAGTACTTTACAGTAAGCTCTCTTTGGAAATCTGAGAGCTGGGAGAGAGTAAGGGGAAAACCAAAACCAGTCTGAATAATGCATTCTTTCTACTATTCAAAAGCATGAGTATAATGGGCTGTATCTTGCCCATTTCAGAACATTTTCAACATGACAGGAAAGAGAGAACATCCTCTGTCAAAGGAGCAGCAGGCAACTTCCATATTAGGTCAGCATTTCTGGGTTGTTATTCAAACCTAGCAAGGGAGATGGAAGCAGAGCCAGGAGCTGGCACAGTCCTATTCATCACAGGGAGTGCTGTGGTGCCAAGCTGAACTGTACAGTGCAGGCTCAGAAAAAAGCATTCCCAGAGTCAACACAACATAAGCCTCCAGCCCCACTTTTTCATTCGTGGCCTCTTGGGAACAAAGCACAATTAAGCCAGCCTGGGACAAACCTCAAAAGATGTTTTTTACTTTGCAGGCCTGTTTTCACATATACAAATTATTTGAAAAAGTATTATGGGACAGCAGAAATGTGAAAATAGCTATTTTGATGCACAGTGCAGACAAGCTGTCTGATTTTAAGACACATTTGCCTGTTTTCAATGAGCTTAACTATTCAGTTTAAGCCCAGCTTTTTGGGTATGGAGAAAAACAAAGAGGAAAACAATTGTGACACTGGGTTTCATGTAAGTGAATGCACAGCCCTTCCAGTCCAGGTATGTGCCAAAGAAGCAGGACAAGGAATGCCCAGAGGCACTTCCAAACTCCAGTGCCAAAACCCCAGGGGTTTGGTTTTGCAGGCACCTCCAGCAGCAGACTGCTCGTTCAGCATTTCCAATATATGGTCTAACAGGCTGAGATCTCAAACCCAGTAATTTCCTCCCAGCTAAAGACTTGGCAAAAAAAAATCTCTGGTCAGATCAGAAGCAGATTTAGTATTAAGAATAGATTGAGTTTACACTGGAAACAAGAAACATTTATTAAAAAAACTCACAATATAAAGCAATCAAGGCCAGATTAGGTTCTGCAGTTACTGGCTGAGAACTCAGCAGGCTCCAAAAGCATCTCTGCTCAGTCCACAGAGATCAACATCCACCATACTCGGAGTGTGATCCCCTTCTAAGAGGCCAAATGAAAGATTTTTGAAAATATTAACTCCAAGACAGATGATTTCATTTTCCTCTTAAGATTAGGAGTTGGATCACCCTCATACTTGGGGATATTCTATCAAATCTAAACTATAAGGAACCCTTCCCAATCAAACCTACTAGGATATAATTCTGCCAGCTTCATTAGGTCGTAAAATAGACACAGCTGAAGCAGAAGAGCTCAGAACTACAGAATGGTATGATCACAATGAACATGGACATGGAATTTTCTTTTGGCTCAGGAGTCAGGCTAACCTTCCTCCAGTATCAGGACAGCTGTGGTGCTGCTGGAAGCTCTGCATTAGTTCAAGGCAGCCTGGACTGAGATCAATGGCCTTGTCTAATGACATAACAGATAAAGTGACGTTTCCCCCCAGTGCAGCCAGGCCCTGGAAGCATCACAGGATAATGACACAGGGAAACAGCTACACTGGGAGATCTCCTGATGCAGCAAAACCCTGTTACAGCCTGCACTGCCAGAGAGAAACAAACAGTATCTGCTTAAAAGATTGGGATGTGCTTTACAGCGAAAAAGAATGGTTACAATTCCTTCAAAACCACGGAGGGGAGCACCCAGAAAGGCACATACTTGACATTAGTGTTGGTGCAGATGATGTATTCAATCTCATCAGAGTAAGGATTCTGAAATGTGAAGCTGCTGGTTCTGATCAGCATCCACTCCCGGTTTTTGGTGCGAAAACGATACATCACAGACAGGACCTGACCCTTCAGTTTCACCACCTGCAAAGCCATGTGGAAAGGTTAGTAACAGGAGATTGCTGCCTGCTGTGCAAATGAATAGTTAACAGCAGCAACTGGTGCTTTTTAAACTTGAATTCCAGGAAGCTATGGGGACAGCAGGAATTTTTAATTTGGAGAGAATACGCAAAATCCTATCCATGTTCACAGATATCTCCTTCAGAATGAAATCCTCAGGCTTTGTCGCACAAAATGTCAATTTCCAGCCTGCTTAAAAAAAGAATATAGACTCAGAACAATCATCAGGTTGTGCTGTAATCCCAACACAGGAACTTTAAGAATGTTTCAATGTGAAACACTTATCAAGAGATTGACAGAAACCAAACTGAGGATCTTTTAAATGTTTGTCTGTAAACCATAAACTAATCACTGCAGGTAAACAAAAGCCTAAAAGAAAAGCCATTTTGAGGTTGACTGCTTTTCTGCTCGGATACCCAAGCAGATAAAATTAATATAAAATTAATATATGTGATAAATCAGCATCAAAATTTAGGATGGTGCTTGAACACAGTGGTGTTTAGTTTTTGATTTTTTTAGCAACCATCAGGTGTTGGTTCCCCCCACCCCAAACATATTAAAAGACTCTCTAGGATGGCAATGTGCTAACAAGAAACACTTGCTTCTGTCCTTCAGCAGAAAAAAGAATATTTGGATGAAGAGAACACTGATAAGTCACTATCAATTCCTTGCTTGCACAGGCCATTTGTTTGTAACTAAGAATTCAGATGTCTGGGTTTGGTAGCTGAAGTTTTGCTCAAGTCAACAGTTGGGCACCATGAGAGGATTAAGAAGCAGCCAACTAAAGCACATTCAAAGTAATCTTCTCATATTGGCCCTGCAACTGCATTTCACGTGTTATCCAACAATCTGGGGTTAAGCCAGACAAAAAACTTTCATGGTTTTAAGTCATTCAGCTGGCACTTACCTGGCCTATCTCTGTTTATATTTTACAGCTTTTCTACCAGGCTATCCCAGGGTTGCCTCAAGGAAGGAAAGGGAAGGTCTACTGCAAATAAATGCCATATCTTGTGGATTCTTAATCATTAACATCTGGAATTTACTTTTTATTAGCTATCTGCAGCCTGGATTCTCTAAAAGTAAAAGTCCCACTATTTACCCTCTGTCTTCACTGACAAGCAATTAGATTAAGAAAAACGTTCCAATGCTGCTTTTTTCAGAGGTTTGCACTTCAAATTAATCAACTGGATATAGGACTAAATGGAAGAATGCAAATAGAAGACAATGCAAATAGAAGACACAACAAGCTTTAGCAAAGCTCAGGGAAGTTCAAAATAATATTGAAGTAAATGACTTTTGGTTGGTTTTGTTGGGGGTTTTTTAATGCTTTTACAGGGTTTTTCTGAGCTCACTGAGCAACATCTTTTATCAGCAATTTTCTACTACCACACCCAAGGCAGAAACCACAGAGCTGGTGTAGAGTGTGCAATCTGAATAGTATTCTACGGAGTATCCAACAGCTGTATACTGGAGCCTTTGATATTAACATGTATTTGTTTGTCTTAGCCTTGAGACTATCTTATTCTGGCCTGATTTTTCCCACCCTGATGAATGAATTTATCTTCCCAAGGAAATGAAGCTCTGAGATAGACACTGGCAACTGACCAAAAATTGCAAACCCACCCTCCCTCTCTCCCTCCTTCCTCTGTTATGCACCAGCCTGGTTCTGATACTGTCAGCAAATCAGAAGCATCAGGTTTTCAGGTTTTAAGGAAAAAAGGAAAAAGAGTTTATTTGAAATCACAGTTACCACCTTTTTAATTAAGAGATTTCTAAGTCCAAACTAATAATAATAAAACAAATGGCAGTGATCTATTATCCTGAAACCCTGATTAAGCAAACAGTAATTCTGTAATAATATATAAAGTAGAGAGATTGCTGCTGGGAAAATCCTGAACTGTCTTAAGACAGAGCACACAAACAAACCAGCACAAAAAATTTCAAAGCCAATGACTAAACTTTACTTTCTTATATTCTCTGGAAATAAAAACCACCTGGTGCAAAGCTTAACTGTTTACTTCAGTCTTTTATTACGTGATGGGAATAACAGCCCCAAACTGCTACTGTACTGAACAAAAATACACCCAAGAAGGTATTGCCTGCTAAGGAAACAACATCTATTTTCATCGATTGGACATAGATTGAGTGAACAGGAACTTTCACTTCTAATTGCATTTTTTTCTGCTGTCTTTCTGTATGACCTTAAGCAAATCATGCAGGTCCCTGATCCAGCAAACCACTTATGCAGATGCCTAGCAGTGAGTGGTGACAGTGGAGTCCCCAGCGAGCTCAGGGACATGCTGGCAGCCTGCCACAGCCTGATCTCCCTCCAGTGAACACAGGGAGGACCAAGTCATTAACTGCAATGTTCATCAGTCAGCCCTGCTGAGACCCAGGCAAACGCTGGATGGATTCCCTGCAGAGGATGTTTGACAGGCCATTATCCAGCAGCTCTCTGTCACTGTCCCTTGGACAGATGAGTGGAATCAATCACTTGGGCACCACTGAAAAGCAGCATATGTGTTCTCACTGCTCCTGCGCCGCTGATGCCATCAGGCACCAGTTCAGGAGCTGAACCCGCCCAAAGCTGGAAGTTCCATGCAGAAGGAATTAGAGCCTCAGCCCTCCCAGCAAGTCCACCCAGGCCAGCACCAAGGCAGCAGGAAGGTGGGGAGGAGGGCAGGCAGGAGAGAAGAGGGGAAGCAGAAGCTGACTCCTGGTGACAGACCAGGAGGATTCAGCTGCAGCATCACATCCCCAGCAAGGTGGGGCAGAGGAGATGTTCTGGGTGTGGCGACCTGTTTAAAGCATTGAATTCTCACAGCCTCTGAATCAACATCTGGAATTTAAAAAGGCTGCTGTTTGTACTCAGTCTGTGCAAGGGAACTGGAGGCACACTTGGCCATGGGGCTGGTAGTCCCTGTTGAAGGGGGGATGGTGAAAAACAGCTCAGAAGGACGAGTATCTTACACCATCTCCAATGGTTCTGCAGAGACCATAACCTCAGTTTCACAATGTTCTAGGGACACAGTATTTAGTTGTTTTTCCCCCAGAGGCTCTGTCTGTACATGCCATGCCTGAACAAACAGTTGGCTATACAAATTACTTAGGAGTCACTTCATGTCCACATTTCACAGCTGAAAATACATCTCAGCATCCAGTGCAAGATGGATCAACATAACTTGGTTGAGCTATTGGCTGTTGTTAGAAAATCTGGAACCACTTAGATCAACTGAGCCTCAGCAACAGGTTAAACATCCTGCGCTGGGTGCAGCAGGAAAGGCACTGAAAAGCCCAGGAATAAGGAGGCAGCTCGGGGAAAGCTCTGCTAATGCATGTCACAGACCACGCTGAAACAGCAAGCTCTGCAATGGAAAAAATGTCACTGATTCAGCTGATGTAAATGTGGCCCGTGGTAAAAATGTATCCAAACCGGTAACTCTTCCTGCACGTTGTATTTCTTTTGTTACTTCCCTGTACATTTCAACTTCTAACAGAGGAAAAGGGCCAAATTACATGTAGATGTAAAGTGGTGTAACTTCATTAAAGTACAAGAAAAAGCAAATCATCTGTGCTAGCAGAGAACTCAGGTACAAACAATCCAGCGTCACAGCGGGATGTAACTACTTCCAAGTCAACAGCCCATCTCAGAAGGTAAATTATTTTGGTTACCACTTAACATAGGGGGTTCAACACAGGCATCTCTAAAACTGTTCAATCTGTGCAGTAAACAACCAAATATATAACTAGAAGATTTATTTCTGAAAATATTGTCAACCCATGCTGCAGTTTAAGCTACCATTTATTATGCAGCTTAACCAATTGATAACTGACCAACAGATTGTTTTGTATCTTGCCACTTCTTCTCCTGCATAAAAATAAAATAAAATAAAAACTACTTCTGTGGACAAAATAATAACAAAATAATAAAGTGTGGAACAAAAGGAGCAGGACACAGCACCTGTTGGAAACTCTCTCGCAAATGGCTTTGGTCTTCAGGATGGCAGAATTCTAAAATATCTTTCCCCAGAAGATCCTAGAATAAAACATAAAGCTATGTAAAAAACCCAAACTACAACACAAATCCACATGTAGACCTACAAGTCATTTTTGCAAACACAATATCTACCACATTTAACGAGACTACTCAGTTAATCAGGGATGAACCATACAAACAAGGTTTGCAGGCATCATGCCCCATGTTTTCACAAAAAAGTTTAAGTTATTTTCTAATACCTACGAAATGGTGTCTTGAAAAGACTGACATCTGCTACTACAGATCATTTTATGGCACTAATTTTTGTAAAAGCACTTATTATCAAGCAATTTAAAATAAAAAAAAATAATAAGCAAATTAACAAGGAACTACTTTTGCCTCTAAATTGCAACTGCTGGGAGTTATCTGAGGAAGAGCTGTGGTTCATTTACTATTCTACTCAGTTCTGTACTAGCCTCCTGTTCAGAGGAGCAGATGTAAGCCTAAAGGAAAATAGATGCTGTAAATTATGTTTATTTACTGTTCAAGAGATTGGCAGAATCAAAGGTCTACAGGACTAAAACTCTTTCCAAGCACTGTTAACTTTCTATCACAGAAATGTCTTTACTGGAAAGCAGTGCAAGGTTCAGAGCAGCCTGCTGTTGGAATTTTGATCAGATCTAAAGGTATAAAAAGATATGCCACACAGAGGCAAGGACAGCAAAGAAAAACAAACAGCATTCAGTGCCTGATGGATGAATTATCAGCTACAAATACTTCATGCTTGCAAATGGGATTTTCTGCATCAGCTCCACCCATTCTCCACATTCCCAGTGGCCACAGACCTGGGGCTGGTAGCCAATGACGCTGATGCACCTCGGGTCCACAAAGGTGATGACTCCATCCGAGTTGTGCCTGGACAGGAACTCCGTGGGCACCGACATGCCGTTCATGTCCATGCACACGGGAGAGCTGGTCACCTAGGGCCAAGAGAGTCCACACCAGTCACCAAAGCCATGCCTGACCCCACAGCTAAAGGACACAATCTGCTGGCAGACTGAAGAAAGTAAAATAAAACAACAGCACAGATAAATGACGGAACAGCCTTTAGTCCAGACTGCAGGGCAGATATCTCATCCCATGGCATCCATGGAGGATTAACAGCACAGCAGAGAAACAAACACACCAGAGGTTCCCAGGAAGGGGGGATATACTGAGGATGTAAGTCCAGCTGCACTCATCTCACTTTGCAGCACATCAGGCATCGTGGCTCCTATCTCTGTCAACCAAGAATGAATAATTTGCAGAGGACAATGCAGTCCACTCATTTTAAGATAGGAAACCAACCCATAATCTGTAGACCTAACCAACAGCACTGCTCAGACTAATCACTCCTGTTTCAGGTGACATGAACCTCATCTGAAACACCTGAACCAAGTCTTCCAGAGGCTGAGGGAGGGGGATAACAGACCAGCAAGTGGCTGCTCATAATGAAAAACACAGTTCTCTAAATACTTCTCAAATCTCACCAGAGAGAACTGTGTGTTTTCTCTCTGCCCGAAATCTGTGCTACCAGGCCACTTCATATCCATTCTTTCCCACTGGAGGTTCAAAGGAGACCACTGATTTTTTTAAAGTTCCAGAGCTATTTCTGCTAACAATGCAAAATGAGCAAAATCTCATTTTTTTGCTAACTTGGAACTGATTAGCCAGTTAACCATATGCAAGATTTAAACTTGCTGTTAGAGAACAAGAGTTTTTAATCTGTGCACCCTGACTCCTTTCTGATTTAACCCACCCCAGAGCTTCCTCCTGCCCGCCCTAATATACCACAATGGCTCTCCTAACGTTACAGGCGTTTTGACATTACTTGGAAATCATCTTTCTTTGGAAGCTGTAACACATAAACCTCCTAACTTCCTTTTTTGCATCAGTGGAATATCTTACTCTTGATTATGAAAGCATGATTAACCTAAAGCCCACCCTGCAGTACTTGTGTAGCTCTGCCATGGCCACGGAGAGCCACTCTGAAGACGTGCCAACACCTGCAGGCTGTTCACCTCGGGTCAGATGGGTTTGGCCCCTGTGAAAGGGTCATTCCTCCTTGTCAGAAGGAGTGATCCCCTCCTAGCAGATGGCAGAGAGACCAGGGGATCATGCAAGAGGCTCAAAGATGTTCACCCAGACCAGGAAGATAAAAACTGTCCTTCCCTGCTGTGGTGAAGGAGATTCACCATGACTGCTTTAGCTCAGAGCTCTGGACTCTGCTCAGCAGTGCACAAAGGAGGAAATGCACTACAACAATTGCAACCTCCTGCACAAAAAGGAGAAAAATTTTATTCTCCCAGCTCCTTCAGCTCACATCTCATCTGAATGCATAACACAATAAACACTGAGAATAAAGCTATGATTTCTGAAGTGCCTCTTGACTGCTTTATCTTTAGCATTTTCAGAATAACTCCTGCAATCATAATTTTCCAAGCAGTTGATTAGTCAGAGAGTGAATGACTGGAAAAATGCCAGGGAGCATATCACTGGCTTTGGGGGTCACTTTAACCCACCACCTGCAGCACCTGTACTGCCACATTTGTCACTACCTCCAACACCCCAGCCCTACACACCCTGAAGAATGGCAGGTCTGTGCACACTCATCAGGAGCTTCTCTGCTGTTGTTACTGCATTAAGTACACACATCCAGCATCAAAATCACCGTTTCATTTTGCTCTGCTGACAAGTTCTAGACAAGTCACTGACTGCACAGACATCAAGGCACTTTATAAACTGGAGGCATGTTAAAAGTTACAGTCTAGTAGCAAAACAGTGTGCAAATCTTTTATAAACACACCAGAACAGTGACTATGCTTTCAGAAATAGTTTGTATATGGAAAGACTGGCATTACCTGAAGCCTTCCTATTGCCACGAGGCAGTATTTACTACCTTGTCCCACATCAGCATCTTCTTCTGGTATAGTCATTCCTGGAGTAAAAGATAACAAATATTGTTATAATTAGGGAACTGGGATAAACAGAGATGCTGCTGTCCTGGCTCTGTACTTTTCTAGATGCTCTAAATCTTACAAAATAACCTCATTTTCTTCTCTAAGATTCAGTCATTATTTCTGGGTTCAGATCAGATGATGCCTCTCAGTTGTACTCAATCCTGTATACCTCACACACATATACACAGTAGCCATAGCAGCAAGTTTGGCTGCTGAAGAAAAAGCAGCTAATACTCTACTAAAAATACTAAAATTCTACTAAAGATACTAAAATTCCATCATACACCAAAATGGACAGTAACATTTCCATGAGTGCTGCTCCACCAGCACGTTATGGAACCATGGGGTCACTTAACCATGGTCAGTGAATGCACACTATGTTCAGTTTTCTTTGTGAATAATATTTTATAATGAGCTTTAAAAACAAGGCACAGCCTAAAGTAATCACTAATTCCGTGCTCATACTGAACAGCTGGTTTTGCTTTTTTCCATAATGAACTAAACCTGCATTGTTACGTTGAAAGACTGAAAAAAATGTGGATGCTTTGCTAACACTGCTCGTTCCAGCTGTGTAACAGGAGTAACTACTATAAACACAGGAATAGTTTCAAAACATACATGTGCACTATCTTCCATCTCAGTGTTTCACAAATAGGAACACTCAGATTAGCACTGTTTACTTGCTTGCTGCCTAAGCCTTGAGCTAAGGCTATTTCCCTGCTCCAGTACTGAGATACCAAGTTCGTATAAAACACTTTAAAAAATGTCTTCCAGGAGTGACACCACTGACCTATTTTAAGTGATCTGTAAACTCTTTCACAAGGATTTTCAAGAAATTCAGTCATAACAGGCAGTGAATCATTTAAGAGGCACTTCAAAGCATTAACGAAATTAATTGCAAAGCAGCTACCATTCCTGAAACAACAGCCACTTTATTTTATTTTTTAAATTTATAATCCCCAGTGTGGACAGTCCAGAGGATGACAGCACATCACTTTCGTAAACAACACCTCTGAAAAACCACTAAAAATGCTGCTGAATGGAGTCATCTCTAAGGATGTCATTTTGTATCAGAACAGTTTAATCTTACCTAACAATCAGCTTCCAAACAGCATTTTACAGGTATTTTTTGGTCTTCACTGAACTATACAATAAAATAAAATACACCAAGTATGGAGGAAAACCCCCCATGTTTTTGTAGAATATATTGAGACTTGTTTTGCAGTAACTTCACAATCTGGGGTGCACAACATTATTTGCAGCCCCCTACTAATACTAGAATTTTATCAAGGGGTCTCAAGAGCTTTACAAAGGAGGAGCATTATTATCTCATCTAACAAGTGCTCTTTTAAGGACATAACTCTAAATAATTCTAGCTGGATAACCTTAACCAAAAGATCCCTTTCAAATGGAGTTTTGCATTTGAGAAGGATACATTTAAAGCACATTCCCTTGACCTCAAAAGCTTTTTCCAATCATTTCCTTAGTGGCACAGAGTATTGCAAAGGACAGCAAAGATACAGCTGGACAGCTTCCACTTTGCATCATCTTTTTTTTCTCTGTAGCTTTCAACAGTGATTTCCTTTTTAGGATCTTGGTCCATGCTTGCTACTGCTCAAATAGAATCAAAGTAACATAAACAACTTCCAAAATTAAACCTAGCTAAGAAACATTATTTCTGATGTCACTCTGTTGACAAAGGGAGGCTGTTGTTCTAATTTTCTTTTTTTTTTTTGTTTTTGCCCGAGATGGATTACATTTGGTCTGTACAGCCAAATGGAAAATGTCTTAGTTGGGTTATGCTACAAGACACTCTATGAATAAAATACAATCTGCCTGGAATTAATCAATACATGACCCAGTGGATTGTTAACCCCTTCCTAAAGTGCCTAGAGAAAAATATGACAAGAAGATTTTCTGCTTCTCTGCAATGTAGGTGCTACTACTGGCAACATTCTACAGAGAGAAATTATTTTCTTTATTCTTCAGCTGATATTTCCAAAGATTCAACTCTGGGTGTCTTTATGAGACGGTGCCATTTGTAGAGATTTACATTTGCTTTAGCACACTTCCTATTGAACACACCCCAGTATGGACAGGTAAATACAGATGTGCACTGCATTTTCTACCAGTCTGTCCAGATCTTAACAGAATGCAATATTACTCCTTAACACCACCAAGCCCCATCACTACCTCTAAAAAAAGTTGTAAGATCTTGGAGGAAAATGCCATGAAAATGACCTTTAGGCAGCATCAACAAAATAAACATACTTCAGTTATTCACATTCTTTTTGTGTAACCCTGGGAGAGGATTTATTTCTCAACACCAAATATACACTCCTCTTGAATAATAAATACAGTGCTGTGCTTGCCTGAATTCACACCAACAACTGGCACAGCTAAGCTGCAATTGAGCATCACAAATAGAATGCTGTGCCATCAGAGGTTATATTTAATTTCCAAGTGTCCTCTATACCAGCAAACAGTTTCCCACAGGGCAACAGCATGTGTTGGTGTGGACGTAAGGAACTTTTCAGTTTTCCCAATGAGCTTCCAATTGGCTCTAACAGCTTCATTTTTCTCCTTTCTTTCTCTATCCTTCTGCCCCACATCTTCTGCAAGACACAGAACAGCACTGGTGGATTTATAGTTTTATTTCGCTACATTAAAAAAGAAATTATTTATAATTCTTTAAAAAGATGGAATTTAAGTGTCCAGTGGTCATTAGCAATCCCTGATAATGCCTGTCTGCATTAGATGCACTTCTGATAGTTACTTGCCAGGGAAGGAACTACACTGTGTGACTTTACCTCTCATACAAAACAATGGAAATAGGCTTTCACAAAAAAGGCTGTGGATAGCATACTAAGGATAAAAATCTCATGAAAAATCCCAATAAAAACTAAATTAACCACTCTTTAAAAAAATAAATAAAGCCTTAAAAATGACAGCACTGCAAGGAATATTCAAGCAACTATTTTGTTTTGTGTTGGAAGAGGGAGTACTTTGCACAAACGTCCAGATTCTGGCCAAAACTTTAAAATAACCTAACAGCTTTGGCATGCTGTGGTTAAGATGTTACCGTAAGTCTGACTTGGAAGACTAAAATGTTTCTTTTTTAACTAAAGAGAAAAAAAAAATATTTCAACATTATCTGAATTTAACATTATTCTGTGACTCTTTATTTGAAGTTTCAAAACATGTATCTATCTCTTTGCTTCACTATGTGCTTTTGTGCAGATCCTGGTTTTGATTTACAGAAAACTACCAACATCCTGACAGACCTTATCTTCTCTCTCCACCAAATCTTATGCCACAAAAAGAAAGCAAAACAAACCTATTAGGAAAATATAATATGGACCACAGAAGACTCATTTCCTTCCAGGAATAAGGTATTCAGAGGGGAAAAAAACAGAAGAAAATCAAATCTTGCTTAAGTTGAAAACAAGAAGGCCCAGAGGTCAGCACTTCTCAGTTTTATGACTGGCTATGATCTTGAAGCACTGTCTAGGCTGAGGACCACAAGTTCCATCTGTGCTGCTTTGCTGGGAACAGAGGGACAAAGGCTGGGATTGCTGCTCAGCCAGCTTCAAGCAAGGAGTCCTTTTACCTCATTCAAAATAACCCAACACCACAGTGTCATTATTTAACCAAACATACAACATGACTGGCTGGAACATCCATCTGAAATATCTGACTCCTTTTTCCTTTGACTCCCACACCAAGTTTACACCTGATTACCTGAGGCCAGCATATAACCCATGGGGGTAGAAGTGTGTAGGTATCACACTCCTGCTTTGGCACTTGATCTTATTTTTACCTTTCTTTTTAGGCACAGTGGAGAAAAATGAACAGACCATTAACACACAGCCTGAACAGAGGCTGAGGCAGGATGCTTCCTCTGTTTTCTCTCCCCTTTCTCAGTGAAGAAGGGGCTGAAGACAGGCTGCCAGTACATGAGCCTTGCTGCTCTACACAAGGGAGAAAAGCCACAAAGGCTGGCTGGATGTGCCAGTGTTTTCATGCTGAACACAGACCTGAGCCATAACACAACAAATCCAGCCCTTAAAATATGCCACCAGCTCTCTCCAGCTTATTCATTTTCACCTGTTTGAAGCACACAGATTACTTCAGATTTGCACAGTCTCGTCCCTGCAGCAGCACTGTCACAGTCTATCACACCAAAATGATCACAAAGCAATTCTCTTGTTGCTTCTGTATCAACACTGATCTATTCAGTGAGGGACTAAAAATCTGAACACTGGCTACAGACAATGCAATTCAACCCAGAAAGAGAAAATACCAAGTGCTAAACAAATGAGACTAAGTACAGACTAAAGGCATTTGATAATCATGGTTCTTTTGCTTGTGAAAGTACACTTCCTATTGTATATCAGCTATGTAATACACATGCCACACTGCATGCTTTGAAAGAAAACGATCTGGAGTTTATACCAGTGTCCACTTAGCAATAGAAAAATAAATGAAAATTACCTTTTTGATCACTGAATTTTTAAACGGCTGTGGTTTAGCACAAGCCCATTTATTCCCAAGAACCCAGAGACCATGCAGGGCTTGCTGATTTGAACAAAGTAATTTTATTACAGGGTAGAGAAGTCTTGGGAAATTCCATTATTGCTGTAGTTATCTCATTTGCTTTGCAGATTATGGTTGGATTACTACTGGAAATGACAACAAATGAAGTGATGTTGTCACTTATTTACTCAAACATATAGGGGAACAATTTAGCCTATGGATATTCCCATTCAACTTTGAAAGCCAATGGATACATGATAATCACCAACACAAAGTGGGGAAGACTGGGAAGGCAAATAAGCACTCAAGAAAAAGGCCCTGATTCAATTCTCTGTGCCCTGAAAAAGGCACCCAGACATGACTAATAGAAGTAACAATTTGGATGGTAACATAAAAGACCAATGAAATTCCACATAAGGCTGTCAAAACCAAAAACATCCCTTAGGATTAGTTTGGAGCCATTAACATTATGGAGGAGCACTGGGATATCATAAGGAGCACCATGTGATTTTGAGGAGTGGAGTAATAGAAATGGGATGAAATCCAGCATTACTAAATGCATAAGCATGCACTTGGGGAACAGTAACAGTCATAAGCTAAAGCAACAGAAATAGGATGGAACTTGATATTACTAATTGAAACATCACACAATTCAAAACAAGATTTGCAGTTGACAAGTGAGAAAAAGGCAACCTGGAAGATATAAATTTATATCAGATGTCTTAGGATGGCTGCAGGATGCACCACACTAAAGAGAAGGAAATATTGTTATCATCAATACAATCTCACCTGGAATAAGAATGTGTAGTGCCAGTGACCATTTTGAGAAGTGAAGTGAAAACACAAACAATTGCAGAGAAAAACCACAAAGGTAAAGAGAATGCATTCTGAGAATGGAAAGTAGAAATGGCCTGGATTGTCTTTGCAAAGTCCAGGCTGACAGGATATAACCTATTTCTGGAAACACACCAGTACACTGGACAGACACAGAGGCACTAAGCAGGAAAACTCTCATTAGACCTCCAGTGAAATAAAAACTTCCCATAAAGTATTAAGCAGCAAGGTTTTGGAAGAGTAGGGATGGGGAAAAGACCTCACTAATGCCAAATGGGATTTGATACCTGGTCACTGGGCACTCAAAGACCCAGAAGATAATTTTAATCCCAAACTGCTGTCCTGCAGAACTGGAGGCCGAAGGGCACACACAGCCAACATCAAGACCTAGTGCTGACATGAGTTCTTGCATCTGTAGCTCTGTATCAGCAACATAAACCCCTGAAGAGTCAGATCTCTTTAAACATCCCATAATGTGTGGAAAGATTCTCATTCAAGCTAAACAAAATCTTAATTGACCTACACCTTCTTGAGGAGACATCCCATATATCAAGGTTGAATTCAATTACATTTAGAATTACCAATAGAAAAGTACATCTTTTTGTAGAAGAAAACAAAACAGAAAAAACATCAATTTCCAGAGCACTTTACAGACACTGTGCTCTCACACTTTTGAGATAGAAGCAAAATTGGAACATCTTGACTCCAATTAAATCCTATTAGCAACAAGAGGGGCAGTTTTCCTCTGCTTCCAAAACCGCATTTCAGCAAAAAAACGCTAAGAAGTTGACATCTGCACGCTGCTGTCTGCACACCCCTGCACACATTGGGTACAAACCACCTCTGAGGATTCATAATCCCTGGATCCATGTGATTTATGGCCGTGGTGCACAACCACAAAAGGGCAGGACAGCTCCTGGTCTGATTCATGCCAGCAGGCGCTGTCACATTGCAAACAACCTCTTCAACTCCTGCAAATGCCAAGGTCAAGTAACCCCACTCATAAATGAGGTCTGGATGAGCTCCACTGTCTCCTCTTGGAATTTTTCAAAGGTAAATATTCCCATAGGTAACACTGAGTTCCAGCAGGTAAATGTTTTTCTGCATAGATCAAAGCGGTATGCCAAGACTTGATTCCCAGAAAAACAGCCTCAAAACAGAATTAATCACAAATACTGAACATTCTCAAGTAACACCATCACTGAGAACTTCCATGTGTCTAAAGTGAAACTACACATTCTCATACATAAGTGCTTACAATTCAGTACTTAAGTATAAAATCATTAACTGCTGTTTTCTAGAGGTACACAATCTTTTGTGTCCACCTTCTTAAAATGAGACCATTTTTATATTGGTTTACCAACATAAGTTGAAAACTTTTGGCCCCAGTTTGTGGAGTCCTGCATTACTAGCAATTCCTACAGGTCCTCTGTGGCAATGAAATGGAGAAGGGTGTCCTGTGGAAAACAGGGATGCCCTGAGTGAGTACAACAGCTGATTTCTTCTTATCAAAAGCTTCTCAATGTGAGCTTTAACCAGCTACCCCACTAAAACTCTCCCAGTTTTTCTAGCAGCAAGGAAACCTGAGCCAGGTTTTCAGCTGTCCTAAGGACAGTTTGGTGCACTGCCCACTTTTCCATAAGGGATACAAACCTGCTGGTGGCCAAGCCTTGATATAGCCAGTGCAATGGACAACAGCATATTGTGCTTCACCTTCTTTCACCGGGCCCAGGCCATTCCTGAATGAACAAGAAACACAAAAACATCACACTGACATGCAGAATAGCTTTATGCTTTCAAACTATGGCTACTAATGATTTACCAGTATTTGTAAGTTATGCTGGAAACACCCGAGAATCAGCCTAGGGTTCTGTACACTGCCAGCTCTGTTATGCTGCTATTCAAGCTGTACCTGTTTTCTGTAATATTTCTCTGAGAAAGGCATTGAAGATTGATTCCGAGCTGGAGCTGGTGCAAGACAAAGAGTCTGAGTGACACATGCAAGAGATTATGTTTGCAAAAGGAGCCAGTGTGTGCAGGAGCAGGTAACACTCCTGGAGTGAGCATAAGCCCAGTGGCAAATGAGAGGGCTTAGGGCAACTACAGCTGCTTTGTGGTAAATTAAGTAATAGTACCTGTATCTTTTTCTCATGGTGGTTATTCTGTTCAGAGGTAAATGATCCAGAGGAGCATTTCCACACCTAAAAGTAAATTAGTTATTTTAAAGGGCTCAAAAATGACACATGATAAAAAGGCATTTTGAGATCCTTACTACTTGTATAAGAAGACAATAATAGATACTTATTCCTGGCAAAAAGTTGCATATTCATGTTTACATAGAACATGCTGCTTCCACAGGCTGAGCTTTTTAGATGTGCTATAAAAATCTTCTTTATTTAAAAAAAATGAAAGACGCTAGAAAAAGATTCCCTTCCACACTCCCCCAGTATAAAGACTGCTTGAAATTGATATCCCAAGGGGGTGGCTAAAGAATAGACACACTTCAAAATGCCATAAAACAGGGGTGAAAACCAGAGAAAAAATGTCAGGCCCCCAAACATCCACACAAACGAATCTCAGTGTTCCTGTAGCTTCCCTGGACAGAAAAATTCCACTGCCATACACCAGCCACAATGTCTGTAGACATTAAGATAATGTTTGCAAGATCAAACTATTTACACTGTCAAATAACTTTGTTTAACACTTGTTCATGTGTATTTTATGATATTTATAAGTATGCATAACTGTAAAATTTCAACAATCCATCTGAAGCTGAGTAAATAGTTCGAAGGGTAAAAGCAGTTCATTTTTAATGGAAAAATAATAACAACAATGAAAGAAGAAACCACAAGGAAAGTTCACATTATCTGAGGCCCATTCTTCCCAGAAGAATTTTCTTTTTATTCCTTTAATTTTTTTCTTATCGGTCACTGCCAAGGAGAAGAAGTGAACAATTAAAATAAGATTTAGAAATACAAAAATAGTGGTGTTATGGGCATGTGTAAAATCACTCTCAAGCACTGGAGTTTACAGAATCAGGGTGCTAGGAAATGACTGCAATCTGAACTGTTTTGAAAGCTGGGGAAGAAGTGCAAACAGGATACTAGGGCTGGTTTTCTATGAACAAACAAGTCCTCCTAACACGATGTGCATCTTGGGAGGAAGAAAAAGCAGCGTTCTCAGTGCTGCTCTGCTGGGCTGTATTTCTTCCCTCCCAGTTAAGGAGGAAAAGGGTGCTATAGCTCTGAAGTCTGACCTTGCAGGTATAAAGTCTATAAACATTTTACAAAGGCACCAAAATCCATACCTTCAGCACCCTCAAACCACTGAAGAAATCCACCACATTACCAAAGTACATGTGTCTGTATTTTAATGTGTCAAATACTGTGCTTTGTGAGTTTCATTCTGTAATGAATTTTGCAGTGCTGTTATCAGGATTTATACTGGACATAGCCTACAGATACAATTATGTCCTTTCCCCTCCTAACCACAGAAAAAAAAATTATTGCAATAACAACAGGCATTTTATCCTGTTAGCACTAAAACAAGAGAAGTGCTCACAAGCCCCCAAAAAAAGGAGTGGGCAGACAAATCTCTTTAAAGAAGCCAAAGCAATGCAAGAGAAGTTTAAAAATTGCAAATCAAAAACTCTCTAACAATTACTCATTTATCTAGCATCAGCCAGCTGACATCTGGTTAATTCATACCAGGCTTAGGCTAATTCCTACATAGCTGGCAGCTTTGCAACTGAATTCTTGTTTATCTTTAAGATTCTTTTAATATTCTTGGTTTGCTGAAAAAATACACAGAGCTGGGCGTTCATAGCACTTGCAAAAGCTTTGTTCCCAATGTATCAATTTGAGTAACTAGACTAGAGAAGACAATGGCTAAAATTCCAGGGGTGAAGCTGTCATGAAGTTCTCTGGAAAAAGGAACCTACACCCCACACTCATAAGAAAAACTACAACAGAAATGAGGCGCTGCTTTGCCATTAACTGTTAAGGAAGTCTAGTTTCAGTTTCCCTCCAGTTCCTAAAGCAAGTATTCTGGAAATACTTCATGGCAGTGTGTCATTACAGCTTTAGTTGGTAATCAAGGCCAAATCAGTGCAACAAAATGTCTGAAGTCTAAGCTGAGACAGGACTGGAACCACGAGGGGAACACAGGGTAAATGCATACCTCATCCTGCAAATGAAGGAGCGCCTGGATCCCATGCACATTCTCATGGAGGACTGCTGACCTTCCTTCTTTACTGTCCCCGTCTTCAAGTCCAGGATTCGTCCTAGAAATGCCAGGAAGAGCAACTGGTGTTCAGTACATAAATTTAATTCCATTTACTAGAAATTAAGATAACAAAAAATTCATGAGCTGAATGCCATTAGCCCAGTTAAGAGAAAAAAATCCCAACAAAAAAAAATCTTGATCCTGTCTCACAGGGGAGGATCAGGTATGTGCTGGTTTCACTAAAGATTTCAGCAAAGTTGACTCTGAGCCACAGGAGTGATGGCTCTTTTTCTCAGCTGGCCCAAGACCAACTTCCAGGGCAGAGTCAAATGCCTGGAGGCAAACAAGGCAATGACAGCAGGCACAGCTTTTGACTTGATCTGCTTGCTCCACTCTTTACCAGAACTGTGGATAGAGCAACATTTATAAGTCCCCTGACAGCTGCTCCTCTTGTTCCCCTGTGCTTGTACCCACCCAGAACACCCTCACCATATCACCACCTCAGTCAGAGCTGTCAGGATGGTGAGATGCACAAAAGACCAAGCTTTTCTCCTTGATGATGAGACACAGGATTTGTCACAACAGCCCGTGTGCTGGGGCCCATTTAAAGTTGCTAAAAAATTTACATGTAAATAGCATTTCTAAAGTTTATTTTCAGACAGATCAGTGGGATTATCTGATTCACCACACAGCAACACAACCTTGTGCAAGGTCCAGGGCCAGACCCTGCTCCCTACAACCCTCAGAATCACACACCACAGGCACAGCTTGGCAAAGGGATGACAGTCACCAAGTCAGCTCAAGAGAGGACGGGAGGGAGGAAACGCATGCAAAGGTATGAAGGGGGTAACAGATTAATTTTTTCATTTAAAACAGAAGATTGATTACTACAGACAGGTTCAGATCAGGGATTTGAGTATCACGCAGAATCCTTCTGCTCATCACCAACAGAATAGATTTTCACTTCTAGAGCTCAAGTGCTAAGAGATGACTACAAAACCCAGCACAGACTAGAAAAGAATCACTGGACCAGATCCACAATGCTGAAGGGCTGGATGCAGCCACAAAAGTGACAGTGGGCCAGAGAAATGTAGTGGAACAGCTGCCAGGCAATTAGATGACAGCCACCAGTGCTGACAACACATGGCCACAAACAAACCCACATGTTTAAGGTGGGTATCTTTCAGTAATTGAAACTATACAAGCCTAAGTCTTCACAGTGGTGTAAGTAGCCAGGTTTACCCAATATAAGGCACCTATTCTGTCTGTGCTGAATTGAAGAAAACATGCAGAATACATTCAAAGTCTCCTTCACCAGACTGACCTAAAAGTCTCTGTCCAAAACTGAAGTTCTGAAATAAACTTACTGCCAAACACTAAGCTCAGAATTATTCTACCTCTAAATATTGACTTCCATCCATGAATGGGAATGAAACAATTATGTAATAGTTTTAAGATAAGGAGCTAGGCAGCAGTATTTGAGTTTTAAGGTATACTCCAGATAACTCCTTCTGGAGGAAAGCCACCCCTGCCAACAGAAGGTCAGACCTCACCTGATTTTATCTCCAAGGTGGTTAAGAAGTCAGCAAGCCTGGGGAACAACTCCTAAAGACACTTCAATTTAAAGCACTGGGCTATATATTAATCCTGGTCTATGATTCAGGTGTGAGCTGGGAAGAAGTCACAGCCCATTTCCCAGCTCAGCTGTGCTGACCTCATGATGCAGGATGGATGTGAAGTTCTAACATACTTCTCTTCCCTGCACTGGACAGTCTGTCACATTTTCTATAGCCAAAGTCACAGTCTGTTTCCCCATCCCCCCAACTAATCAGACAATTCAGAGAAATAAAACACCATCAGGCAAGAGGCAAACTCATTCATAAATGAAGGCATTAAAAAGCACAAAAAGACAGGATATATGTGCAAGATCCAATGGCTGTCCATGTCAACAGGCCAGTCAAATAAAACCACTAAAAGCAATATTTTCTTAGGGCAAAATAACTTTGTCATACACACAAACAAAAAATCAAAAAGCACTGACAGTGAATGTAAATCAAACAGCTAATAGAAATTTCTCTAGTTTTGTCATCTAAGAGCATCCATAACAAAAAAAAAAAAGATTAAAAAAAAAGAAAAGGCTATTTCACAATTACGTGGTCACTAAGTCCAAACTGCTGACACTTTCCTTTGGCACGTCTGGAACCCCCAACAACAAAAGCCAGAATTTTTAAATTTAGCTTTTGTTTGGCAATGTCTTTGAAATATGTACCAGATAACAAATAAGAATTCTAAATTTTGTCCTGACTTACAAAATCACTGCAGGGGGTATGTGAGTCAGAGAAATGTTTGCTGTACTGATACTATGACAAAGCTCTCTCAGCAGCTTGTTTCAATAGTCCAGCATGCGTATGCCAACCTTGTAGAACTCTAACAATATACTATAGATTCTGAAATAGAACAAGTAGTTTGTGTCTCATCTGTTATTAGAATCTTATGATCAAATTATTTTAAAGATAGGAAGAATTATAGATTAATCATAGCTAAATATCGATATAGAGAATTATATTTAATAGACTAAATTGAGAAAACTGATATAAACTGCACCTTAGTCACACTGGCAGCTCAGCTGGCATGTCTTGATGATAGCTCTGTCACAGAGTCATAAAGTATTCCTATCTCTGTATGTTCCAGCATCCTCAGTGATAAATGCTCATTAAGGTTTCTCCATGGGACAAACACAAAGCACATCTGATGTTGAACTTGGAAATTATATTTTTATTAATAAGAAATATTCCCGGATGCTCTGAAAACTTCTGTTAACGGAACATTATATGTGTGTTTTGTTTTAAATTTCTCATTCTAGTTTCTTCAGAAAAGCCATTTAACAGCCCAGTGCCACCACCAGCTGGATCCTTTACAAGGTTTCCCATAAACTGTTAATTGCCTGCAGCTCATTTTTGTGTTCAACTTTTCCCCTCTCCAGCTCCAGACACAATCCTGGGATGCAGCAAGTGCAGAAGCACTGCTGTGACTGACACTGCTGTCTTATTGCCCTTTACAGCAGCTGCACAGCTCAGAGGAAACCACAGTTTGTTCTGCTGAGCAGGAGAACGCAAACAAATGAACACAATGCTGATTAAAATGGGCACATAAATCTCTCTGGCTGGTCTGGGCATAGTTGATAATTGGTTGAAATCTCCCCACTACAGTCCCCATCCAGAAGGCTGTATTGCTTCAACTTGTAATAAACCAGTTGTTCTCCAAGCAGGAAACCACTGTGTGATCCAGGAACCTGATGTCAGCTGCTGTGCCAGGAAAGGGCTGGCACACAGGCACACAGAGGCGAGGACAACGGGCAAGTTCATTATTTGAGTAGAATTAGAGAAGCCACATAAAACTCCTACCAGTAAAGAGATAACAGATTCAAGTGCTGAGCACACATGCCAGAAACATTTCCTGCGGGGTGTTTGCAGAAACATTCTCATGATGATCAAGGGGCCAAATGTTCACGTTGGCACTGATGTGCCCCTTGCATGTGCAAACAGTGACTGGATTATGCACAAACCTTCCCCTTTTGGATCTCCAATTCCTACTGAGAATGTTCAAATTGTGTTCTGTTCTTGCAATGTTTTGAGATGAACCTAAGCCAAGGATTGGCCTGGGCCTACTGAAGTTCATGGGGTTTCAAATCTGGGAATTTGGCTCAAATCCACTTTCTCACAATAGCACCAGCCTGTCAGAAAATTTTCCTCAATGTTTATGCACTTCATGCTAAGGTTCATATACTAGTAATCAAACACAGTCAGTTCTTTTTACTTTTTTCAGGTTTAGTGCGGTTTTTTGGGGTTTTTTTCCTATTCAAAACTCCATAAACTTCAACACCTAATTCTACCACAAATGCTTTTTTGTGCTGGATCCCCAGTTCCTAAGAATGCGGCAGTCTGTAACTAGAAACAAAGGTTGTTACATAAGCACATTCTTCTGCAAAGATTTCAGTGCAAGCTGAAATGATTTGGTCTAAAACAACCATACAGTGCCCACATCCAATCTGTACCATGGAAAAACCCAGCTAAAAGATCTCAGAAGAAATTTGGTTTGGCTTCACATGCACAGAAATACTGCTGGCAAAGCACATGATACAATTTTCCATTTCCCTCTAATTTACCGGAGATGACTCCTGTCTTGCACAGAATCATGGACCTGATAGAGAAACAGTCTGAACTAATATAGCTCACTTTGACCTCAATACCTTCAGCAATGCAGCAAGTTTCACCGTTTAGATGGTATCTTGTCTTACAAAGAGGAAGTTAGATATTTAATAATTATTCTCAGCCACTGATTGTCCACATATTTCTTTCCAGGCAAAATAAAATAAAGGATAAACTAAGTTTGGCTTGGACAAGATAACAAAAGATGACTTTGTGTTCATCAAAAATACTCCACAGGCTGCTCAAGGAAGACAAACAGAACACAGGAATACTGCACCCAAAAATCCTTAGAAAAACGAAACCCATCTTTATCTTACTATAAAACCGGAAGAAAAGCAAGACCAGGATGGAGGAAAACAAGAGGAAATAATTAAAAATAAAAACACAGTGATGGTCAAGGTACTGTTGATGCTGAACACAGCTCCAAATGTAGGATCACCCTCAAAATGAAGGGTCAGAGAACAAAGGATTTTTGTGGTGATGTTCTGTATTAGTACATTAAGTCCTTAGAAATTAGCAGAAAAGATCAGCTTAAAAAGCTTTGACTGCTCTATACTTTGTAGAGAATCAAGATCCAGGTCACTGTTTGAGATAAATAGTCAAGTTCAAGAAGACAAGGTGAAGCTCTTCTTGAAACTGCCATTTATCAGTGTACACACATGCACTGACTACAGCTGAGCATTCAGCTTTACACAACCGAGGGGCTCAGCCGACAGAGCTCTTCTTCAAAACAACAGATGCATTACAAATGCATAAACAAAATGTCTCCAATAAGACTAAATAGCCTAAATTTGATCAATTTATATTAAATTACTCTGGATAAGCTTATGCCAGAGCAATTCTTCTGCATTAATTCAACAATTAAAACAAAATAAAAAAAATTTATAATGTATGCCTCACAACTGTAAGGGATACAATTTTATCTCATGTTTAGTGCAGCTCAGCAATTGCTTTAAGCTCTATTAAGTGTAATAAATATACACCCACCCTGTGGATTCCAATATAAAAAAAATTACAGAACACATTAAGAATCACAACTGCCTTGTAAACACAGCATTTGAAGACTCTCCTTCCAGGAACTCACATTTACATAAACCAGAAGTAGTTTGCAATATACAAATAGAACTATATGCAAATTTTAAAAAAACCCAAACATGGACGGCCATTTTTAGCATTCTGGGGTTTATTATTTACAGAAAGGCAAGGCTCATAAAAGCAAAGACTTACCTGCCATGCACACATCCATATCAGAGTACACAGCAAACAATACAATCTTAATAAAGCTGTACTGCCAAAAAGTGCATCCCTCTGCCCCCCACCACTGAGAGGAAAGCAAATACTCAAAACACAGGCAAACTTAAGACCATCCTCACTTAAAATTACAAACTAAGGGCAGAAGCACCAGACTGGCATCAGTTACCCAGTGCTGATTTTTACAGCCTGCCCCTCTGGCAGTCGCAGTGCAGCTCCTAAGGCAATACCCACTAAGCTGCTGTTTACTGTAACATTCCTGCTTCACCTCTGTCAGAATGAATGCTCTGTTCTCAGACTGTCTCCCCTGTGGTGCAGGAGCCCCTGGCTCTGCCTGGAAGGTGTCTGGCAGCACAGGTCATCCCCTGCTGGTACCACAGCCTTTATGGAGCAGAATCACCATTCCATCCCTGGCTTTCAGGAAACTGAGGACACGGCAGGGGTGAGGTGAGGGGACAATGACAAAAATGGACACATTTCCATCATGTGGAGATGGCTGATGTCATCTAGATCTTCCATGATATCCAAATTATGATCCTTTCAGAAGTTCCAAGGACCAAGAAGCACTGCAGGTGGAAATAAGGTCTCTCCACATACACTTCCCACTCTTGCTTCCCAGCTGGCCTGACTCTATAGAGGATGGGACCTGCCCACATGGGCTTGCACCCTACCAGCCTGCTGTAGAGCAGCACAACACTTGTACCTCTGCTCTGCCAGAGAGGATTTTGTGCTTGCTAAATTCTCTGCAAGAACGAAGCCAACGGGACATTGCTATACAAATATCCCTTGAGAATACAGTGGAACTGTAAAATCAGTCAGCTCACACAGCCTGGAACTACATCAGGGACCACACAGGACTTCCCAGCTGTGATCATACTGCACACATACCAACCAAGAAACTGGTGGGATGGCAAGGATAAAATGCATTTGCTCTTGCTCTGTGGCTCGTGCTCCAAAGCTGGCACTGCCTTCCACCCAAATGTTATGAAACTGCTTCAGATCTCCCAGGCTGGGGCTTCCCTGGCCTCATGTGCTTGCTTTATCCTGCAGCAGCAAGCAGCCCCATAGCCCTACCCCACTGCACACAGCACTGCATTGCAATAAATAAATGTATTGGCATACAAAATAAATAACTAGCTTGGAGCAGAGATTTGCTGTTAGCAGACAGCACAGCAACTTCCAGAGGACTTCTACACCTCTACTGCTGTTTAAAAGGTGAGGACACTGAACCCAAAGGAATGATTTCTCCTGCCTGCAGTCAGTCAGCAGAGGTGCAGCTAGGAACAGGGTCCAAGCTCACATGACTGACAAGAGTCCTCAAAATGCTGTAGCTGCAGATAAAAATACTCAATATAATGAACAGTAATTCTCAGTAAGTCCATATAAATCTCATGACACCTATATGCTTAATGGGGCACAATCAGCTTAAATTTATGCTTCCAAGAGAACACTGCAGGCTGAATGTCCTATTTATATGCAGTGGTAGCCTCTGGATATATCAGTATAAAAACTGAAACAAATTAGCCCAAAGGCCATGAAGATGCTCAGAGGGCAGGAGCACCTTTGCTATAAAGAGAGGCTGGGAGAGCTGGATTGTTCAGCCTGCAGAAGAGAAGGCTCTGGAGTAATTTTAGAGCCCCTTCCAGTACCTAAAGGGAGCCTCCAAGACAGATGGACTGAGATTCTTTTACAAGGGCATGGGGTAAAAGGACAATGACAAATGGCCTTAAGCTGAAGAAGGGCAGGTTTGAATCAGACATGAGGAAGAAATTCTTCATTTTGAGGGTGGCAAGGCCCCGACCCAGGTTGCCCAGAGAAGCTGTGGATGCCCCTTCCCTGGAAGTGCTGGATGGAGCTCTGAGAAACTTGGTCTAGAGGAAGGTGTCCCTGCCCACGGCAGGGGGGGAGCAGGGAACGAGATGATCTTTAAGGTCCTTTCCAAGCAAAACTATTCCATGATTATAAATATAAACCATCAAAGCTCACTCTCCTCACTGGCCTAGCTTCTCGGGGGGATTACTTGAACCTCTCTAAATATGTTAAGGTTTACATCATCTAATTGCAAAAGGCGTTGTATAAGCATTAGAGTCAAGTTATGACATTCCTACAATAGAATGAAGAGTTGATCCAATCAACAGCAAAGTTAAAAAAATACCAAAATAAGTAATGCAATTGAAATGCACCTATTTTTAAATATCTGTCTGTTCCCTACTTACCAAGTGGAGACACTGACCCACAAGGGGGAAATTGAAAAGCTTTCTCACCCCCTCTTGTTTTTCAATAAGAAACCCCTCATGTTACACAGTTGTTTGCTTAATACAACTTGTTATTACAAAAGCTCACAAGACTGAAAGGTCCCTGCTGTGCCTGCCTTCATGTTTGACTAACCAGTCTGCATCATGTCATTCTGCACAGTGTTGGGCAAATATGCATCATTTTAATTAAATTAAAAAGGAAACTATGTGGGCTTTTGAGCCTTGCTATTCAGTTAATTTTCAGGGACTATCTGAAGGGATAGTGTTACAGATCACATGCAAGTCTCTCTGCTGATGGACCTGGAAAAACTGGACTTGAAACTGGAGAAAATAATTCAAAGCATATGTTGAAAGTTAAATTATAACACGAAAAAAAAACCCTCAAAAAAACAGCCCATAAAACACTAACCAAATGTACTTTGAACTTTCAAGAATGGTTACTGAAAGTATGGGGCACGTTCAGAATACTAAGTAAAATAGCTTATTAAAGCCTATACAGATCTGTAGACACAAATACACAGGATCTATCATCTCTGCAAGTGTTTTCATTCCCAAAACAAGTACCTATGACAAAGTTCATGGTTCCATGATTTGGGCAGTTGGGGTAGCCCTTCTGTCACAGATGTACCTGAAGGAAAGACTAAGCTGGAGAAAATTATCACAGTAACACCTGTACAAACAGTTCCTCAAAAGACAGTTGGACTTTCTAGAAAAAGGGATGGAAACCCCAGAAACTCCAAAGCACCATCAGCAGATACTCCCAGGACAGAACAGCTATCCAAAACAACACTGGAATATGTAATTTATTCTTTTACCATTCGCAGCTGCATAATAAATCAATAGGCAAACGTTGTAAGTAGCTTCTAAGCTAACCTATCTGCTTCACTTGGATGCTCAACAAGAAGCTTTACTGAAAAGCCCTTCTGCCAAAAAAGCTTCAGCTCCTGGCATTTTATATTATTTGTACTTCATTATCAAACTCAAGTAACTGGGATTTATGCTTTGTTAGTAAATACTAGTATTGTCTGGTTCTGAAATCTGGCTGTGGTGACACACCATGGAATAGTTTTTTAGAGGAAATAATGACCACAAGATGACCTTGTAAGATACATTGCTGTGGACAGAATTAAATTTAAACACATGAGAAGTGAAAGAGAGGGAGAATAAAAAGGCTCAAGGATGCTGTCTGGTTGTTTTTACAGGCTGCTTCTTTAGTTCAATTAAAATAAGGTGTGTGGGGTCAAACATCCATTATAAGTTTTAATTCTCTTTTTGAAGACTCCAGACACTTAAAAACACACGCAAAAGTCTCCACATTATGAAAATAGAAAGAAGAATGTTTGAAGACATAAGTTCACATGCCAGGGACTGCAATGAAACAGACTAAACTAAAGAACACTGCCCGTGGGCCGTGCTCCCCCTCTGGTTGTGAGCTGCCCCAGGGGAGGCTTTTCCCTCCAGGCAGCTCTGTGCAGGGCATCAGAGAGCAGCCAGTGGGAGCCGTGGTCTCAGCAAGCTGCTGGCAGGCCAGGGAAGGACCACAGACCCAGAAGTGCTGTCTGCTGCCACAGAGCTGAGCCTCAGCTCAGGATGGAGAGGTGACAGCAGCACGGGATAAACCACTTATGGGTGGAATATTCCTACACACGAGGCACCCCTCCCTCCCCACGCCTCCCTAGGCTGCTGCCACAGCTCACCACCAATAACAAAAATTTCAGTGCCTTGTACTGACTTCACTGAGACAACACAACAGTCAAAGCTCCTGCCCCACAAGGCAGATGTTAAAGCTGCATTCCTCCAGCATCTGTTGCCATCAAAGCACTGAAGAACCTGAGAGGGTTTGCCAGTGCCAAAACCCTCCAGGCACACTCGGACTGTTTTATTGCCAACGTGTTAACCAAGGAAATTTTTCAGGTATTTGTAAAACTCCAGTACTTTTGAAAGGGCGGAAAACCCCACTAACTCCATGTATCTCACAGTGTTTAACAAAACAGAGGAGGCTGAAAAAATATTGAACATTAAAGAAGTACCCACCACCCTTGAAACCCAGCAAGTGAAAATGATCCAGTCCAACATCTGTGATAACAGACCCAAGAATGCAGAAGTTTCCAAGTGGGAAATTCAAGGTGAAGACTGAATAGAAAGAGCAACCACAAAACCCACTTGCATGTGCATGTCCAAACACCTGAAAATTCACCCTAAAAGCATTCCCTAATGCTAATCAGGTGTAGTTACCTGAAAATTCACCCTAAAAGCATTCCCTAATGCTAATCAGGTGTAGTTAGTTTGTCTCAGGAGTACTAGGCTGAAGTTGTTTCCTTGTTTTGGTAAAAGCATGTACTGACCTCTTTAAACCACCATTATAATTACCAAAGTAATTTTTAAAAAATGCAATTTATTATCACTGGTTTTCCTTCCAGTACTATCCCCCAAATGGAATATGTCAGCAGTGGAGAGACCACTGGGTCACTGTGTTTTTTTAAGAGTTGCTTGTGAATTGCTTATACATAGTTGGCTTCCCCCAATATTTGGGATTCCCCCCCCACCCCCCCCAGAAACAGTCCTAGAGACCAAAGGAAAACAAAATTCTCTTGGAATGCTGGAGAGATTAAATGTCCCATACATTTAAAATATGATCATTTGAAAGTACCAATTTCTTGAGAGCAGACTGTTTTTTCTTATTTCTGTGTTACTGTCTAGTGTGTCAAAGGGCAGGACTGGCACTCTAGGATGCCCTACAGGCACAGGTTCTTTGTTTCCTGCATTAATTCATTTATTTGCAAACAGAACGGGAATGCAAGAAGCAGGACATTAATTTCCTCCATCCTGCACATAAAAATCCTGCAGGCTGAACAGACTAAAGCTGAAAATCCACAAATTCCTATGCTGGGCACTGCCCAAGTTCTAAGGCCATCTCTGGCTGGCACTGTGACCATCCTGCTATGAGAACAAGCAGCCCACAGAAATATGGGCAAGTCTTTTTCTCTGGAACAACAGCACAGAAATGGGCTGGTGTGGATGGAAAGTCTCACATCTGAAACATCCTCCTCACTCTCAGCAATGCCAGTGGGACCACATAACTCTACTGAAAAACAGGTATCACATGATGATTTGGTAGTTGTCAACAACAAGGCAAATCTCTTTCCAGATTTCACACTTCAAAGACAAAAAGATGCCTTGCCAAAATGGGCTTTTTCTACAGTAAAAACAGACTGGAACCCAAAATATGCTGTTTACATCAATCATTCATATACATTCTATATATGGCAGTATATTTCAAGAATTGTTCCTTCTTTTTCAGAGCAACCACAGTGTTGAAGTATCTATTTTCAGAAATCTGTTACCTTCCACTGCAGGTACCATAATCCTGACACAGCTGTCTCCAGCCTCCAACCCTCCAAGGAATAAAGTGGGGGCTGTGTGGGTATGTGTGGGTGGGTGGAAAATCCCATAAAAAAACTGAGTCAAGTCTTGGACAGCTCTGCAGAGACATAAAAGAATTCAGGACATATCATGTCTATGGAAACTTTCTCTCCTCCCCATCCCACCAGCTTTGCTGTGTGCTGTTTACTGGGTGCCTGCTTGTCTTTACAGGTTGTGATGCTTCATGGACATTCAGTGAAAACCTCTGTTGTATCCTGGGATAAAAACAACAAGTAGCTATTAACACTCTATAAACAAAATATTATACAACTCATTCCCCACCTGCCCAGAGGCAACTGTCTTACTAGGTCAGTCACCCTGTACTAAGATGTTAAAATCAAAAATGCTGGGATCTGGTTTTAATTCTCTGTTCTCTGACTTCCTAATCTGCTGGGCTGGGCACGTTTCAGAGACAGATGGTTCTTTAGGGTTCATGTACTTAAAAGAGCTCACAGACAGAAGTAAAAAAAAAAAAAAATAAAGAAATCAAGTGCTGTCAGTTGAAACAGTCCTTCACATGCAGAGTACCCTTCTGATGCATAAAACTCTGACAAATGTGCTCTTCAGAACCAAAGGCTACAGAACAAAGTCCCAAAGGAGCTCTACGACAGCTTCTTGTTTAGTCAACTCTCTCAGCAAAAATATGCTGCCCTGAAAAAAGGGATTTTTTATTTCTTTTCATTTATTTTTCCCAGGGAGTGTTAAGAGCTCTGAGTAGAAAAGTATCAATCTTTGACAAGTATCTCAATGTCTGCAAAAGACAGAAAAAAGACAGACCTTCTGACAATATATTTTTGGTATAGAACTTTTGGCACAAATACCTGTAATAGACATTTTTACCCCCTTTTTAAATAAATAGGCTGATCCAATTTTAAAGTGGACGTGGAGAAACTAATTCAGCAGTTTGCCAATACACTGCAGAACTGAACCCATACATTGTTTTGATAATATATTACTTTTCCATTAAACATGAATTTTACTATTACTGATGATGACATTTAAAGCAGAACAGGATTGTATTTGTCAGGACTGGGTTTCTTGTCATGGCTCAACTCAGTCTTTGAATTTCTTTGGAGAATTTTATATGTGAATCCAAGTAAGAGTCTCATCTAGCTCTTCTCTGTATCAGCTGGAGTTCTAAATAATTCATGGAGAGTCAGAGTTCAAAACACATTTGCATTCACTTAGCTGGTTGTCAATATGAGAACCATCCTCTTCCTTCTAAGAAAGATCATGCAGAAATCAGAGCTGGAAAACAGACATGGCAGTATAAGGCAGCTCACAGCACAAAAAAAATCCTGTACTGATTTTCAGGAAGATTATGTGTTGAGGAGAAAAGTTATCCCTAATTTTCTATTTCACATGGTTATTTATCATCTGTTCAGTGCTGTGGAATGCCTTACTCTGCTCTCCACTGGCGAGCCCCTGGTCTCTGGCACTTCCCTCTTTTGAGCTGAACATTAGTTTTCTCATTTTTACAATCTGACTCTAACTACAACATCTGGATTTTGTGGCTGTGTCTACAAACTACTTGGTAACGGGTTTGCAGCTGGACAGAAAACTGCCACAGCTGAAATCATCACTGCAAGACAACATGTGGTTAGAAGGTTCTGTGAGAAAGGTTCCCCAGTCCAAATCTGTGCTTGTATAGCATGGAGTATTATTATGTATATTCCATAATATACATGAACCACAGAAAATTGTCACACAATGCTCTTTTCTTCTCAAGGGATGCCTATCAGCTCAACTTTTGCTGTGGTCAGTCACCATTTCCATCATAAAGTTCTACTTTGTCACACTTAAAAAATATGGCAATAAAAGATCTTGCCAAGACTAAACTTGGCATACAAGTTCTGTCCAGAAGTAACCTCAACTAATCTTTGTCAGCTAGCAAGTGAAGTGACTTAGTCATTTTTAAATCACTTCAAAATGAAAGCTGTAGAGGTTCTGGTTTTCTTGCAGTCACTGCTCTGCACTTTCAGCACCCCTTAAATGTTCAGCTGGAACAGTTTCCAAGGACTCCCAGGGAACCTGACTGTCCTGAGGAGCCTTTGTGTCATGGTGGGATGGCATATGCTGCTCCATGGCAGATTTCAGGTTCCAGAGGCTGAAAAGAGATGTTGAAGCTGATTTCTATTTGCTGTGCTGCCTGCAGCCCGGGATTGAAGGTGACAAACCCATTTGCACTACTGGAGACACTGGGTGCAGGAACAGGGATCTTACAGCCCTGACAGGCACATCTCAGACACATCATGGAATCACTGGGAACACTTCCAGGCAACCATACAGAGGTGTCTGTATTCATCACTCTTATTTCATGAACTTCTTATGGAGAATTAGATCTGTAGAAATGAGTCCTGCAAAGTGCTCTGGAACGCTGCATTTTAACAGGACAGACTACTACAATACTTACTCAGTCATTTTTTTGAAAGCTGATGTTGCAGAGGAATTCTTCAAAAGTGGCTTTTCTCTACACTTAAATCTAAGTTCTCTCTGTTCCCTGTACCATTAGAGATATGTTGTCTGCAACTGAGAGGCTCTTACTTGCATCTGAACCCAACATCCCCCAAGTTCCACCAGTGCACCCTGAGCTCAAAGAGGTCTTTGCTAATGGATCCGATCTTCATCCATATTTGAAGTGATTTATTTTGACATCTGCAGATTTTCAAGAACAAAGAGGGAAAATGAATTATCACTCTGAATATCTGCCCCATTCTGGTTAATCATGCACATGATGCACATAAAGACTTCTTGAGAGCTCAGTTTTTTGTCATCATCACAGCTCAGCTGCTCTTTTCTAGATCATTTCTAACCATTCATACACTTCACGGTTCAGCTTTCATGTTGCTACAATGTGTTAGCAATTAATGCACAATAAACAAGCAGACAATTGTTCCATTTCCAGGGAATAAAATCTCCAAGGACACAAAATTAAATATAAACTATCCGTCCTTCCCCATATCCTAAGATTTCAAGGAAAAGCAAGTAACTAACTACCCAAACACATCACATGGTTGAGGCCATGGTTAACAGACACTTCAATGTGATATACATTTTACAGCTCCTGAAGTCCTGTCTCCTCCTAACTATTCACTTCCTGCTTCTCCTTCGTGTTAGTACTCACAAGAGTTTGAGAAACCCCATCATCAGGTGGGCCACAGAGTTGTCTCTATCAAAACCAAGGGGTTTTAGCTTAGTTTAGCTTTCAGCAGGTCAAGCCCTTGATATGACTCATATGTAAGTACCACAGAAATGCCAAAGGAGGAGAGGGTGAAGTGAGGTGAGGATTGCATAAGCTGTGTGACTGCCAAAGAAATGCTCATGTGAGCACAGCCCCAGTCCCAGCCTTATTCCTGGGGGCAGCAATGTGAGTGGGAGCCTGCTTCCTCCACTGGCTTCTTCTCTGTCCCTCCCCATTGGCAGTGGCAGCCTCCCAAGTTCTCAGGGTCTGGAGCAGCATCTCCGAGTTAGCAGGACTGCTACGAGGTGCTGGGAAAATCCCAGCAATACCACACTAATGATCAGCACTTGTAACAAGACATTTACAACCAAAGGGCACTGCTGGGATCTGCTGCAGGGCAAGTGAAGTTTCTCCTCAGTCAAAATGCTGTCACTGCTTTCCCAGCTCAAGGGCTGAAGTGGGAGGTTATAGCATTGAGAAAATGGACCCTGAGAAAATGAGGAAGAGAGCAGAATTGAAAATTATAAAATACTGTTACACTTTCACTTAAAAATCTTTTCTCTAAGCAGATCCTCAACAGTCAGATGTCACTACAAGATGAGGATGCTCCCACTGCCTGAAGCAAACTTCACTTGGAGCAAAAAAACATTCCAGATGCAGCTGACTGGCTTGTGGTTTCCATCACTTTCAAGCCCTACATTGCCTTTTGTTCTGCATGAAACCTGCCTTTGGAAAGCCAAGGAAAACTTGGTTTAATAAACACCAAATTAGAGGAAATGCATTTGTCTCCTTGACATCTTGTAAAATGTCACTAAGAAACACATTATTTTAGGTCACTGCAAGATTTCATTCAGTACATGTTGCAAAGCTGCTGCTCTCAATATGGCCCATGTTACAGCAAGGCAAGTGTAACTGGCTGAATGGATTACAGAATCACCTTTCTCCTAGAAAGGCATCTCAAAGGAGCAAGAGTGATGGTGCTAAAGTCCTGCTGCTTATAAACAAATTGAGGCTGGACTAACAGTCCTTATAGAAAACTGCTTCTCTTATTTAACAGTACCTTGTGGAGTGGAGGAAATACAAGTTTAAAATACTAAATCTAAAACTTTCTGGTTATCTATATGCTCCAAAAGCTGACAGAACTACTTGTATACAAAATTACTGCACTTTACCAGCCACACCTTTAAAACAAAAGTACTCAAAAAGCTGAGCAGGCAACCCTGCTTTCCTCATGCTAGGAAAATGTTCAGCCATCCATGTACACCAGATTTACAGGCCTTCTGTGTCTATCTGACAACCCCAAAAGATTCAGGCAGGGAAAAGGTTTAGCTCTATAAATACTATTGAACTTCTCTTTCCACTGGCTGGAGATCAATTCAGTGCAGAAGCAAAGCCCATAGCTAAGGCTGGAAAAAACAGAGAGTTGGGTTTTCAGAAGTGTTCTGCATTTGTCTAGTCCAGCTCTAGTTTGAGCAGGTTAAGTCCCATAACTGAGCACTTTTGGAAGTCAAAACATGACAATTCACTAAGGCTCTGGAGTGATTGCTTCTTGGACAAGATGGTATGTATGTTAAAATGTATCAGAGGCTGCATAATAAAAACAGAGGCTGTGCTCTTTTGCAAGTCTCCTGGTATGAAACTCAGCTGGTTTTGCCCTGCACAGGTTCCCCTAACTGTTCACTTGGTTTCTATCCATCTGGAGTTTCACCACAGAATTTTGCTTTGAGTTTCCCATTTGAATACATGAAAGCTCTGCCAAAACCACATCACATTCAAACCACAGGAAATCATGAATTTGGCACTGTTTTGACATGGAAGCTGTAAACAGTGCGCAGGTTCACTCAAAACTGGATTGCTGTCCTTTGAGTTATGAAACACAACAAAACTTCCAGCAAACCAGGTCAGAAATCTTTACTAAAGCAAAGAGAAATTATGAGACTTCTGCAAGGATCAGGTTTTTTTAATATTATCACCTACATTTTCTCCATATAAACCTAATATGTAAAGAATAAAAAGAAAACTTAAGCTTCCTCCTTTCCAAGTTTGAGTTACAGCAGGATTTAGCTAATTCTCACAGCTCTAACATATACATATCCCATTAAAGACAAGGTAGTTTCCTACTGGCAGCTTTGAGCATAACTAAAAGTCAGAATTGTAGATATGAATATGGTTTAGTTTTATGTGCAATATGATAGGTAACTTACACTACTGCACAGGAGCCTCATGATTAAAATCTAGTGTATTTTCGATTGCCAAACACTGGATTTTTCCCCCTCAAGATTCCAATTAGCAAACCATAAGGAACTTGTATGAAAACAGAAAAGTCTGAAGTATGATTTTTGACTTCAAATTACGCTGCCCTAAAGAAACACATACTTGTAAAGAAGTCACAAGTTCATTGAGGATGAAATGAAAACAATCTAGATTCCAGACCAAGCCTGAGAACAATCCAGATTTCAAACCAGAGTTTGAATGCAGAGCTACATGAAGGTGGTTTGACTGAAGTCAATGAATAGTAAGCAAAATGCAGTCACTCAAAAGATTTACATTAATGTATTGCTTGGAAGAAAACACAGTTTAATCCAGCTGAGTTTTACACCTGGCTCTCTGAACGTCAGGAAAAGCTCTCCAGGGATCCTGAACACACAGAAGCATACATCAGCCATATCTGACCTGTCATGGAGTTCTCAGACGTGCACAGTTGCTCTCGCAGCTTTTCCACATCGTCTGGATGAACCTGCTCGTACAAAGTGCTGCCAAACCATTCCGACTGAGGCTGGTTCAGCACAGGAGTCACAGAGTCTGACACGTAGATCACTCGCCCCGTCTCAGCTGCAACTACAAACAGGAACCCATCTGCAGCCTCCAGGATAAGGTGTTTCAGTTCCTTCCAAAGAAAGGATTTGATTAGAATGCCAGCGAGGAAAGGGAATTAAATATAACATCTGTCACTGTCAGAGAATATTGTTTTCTTGTGATCTTAGTAGCTGATCAAAACCGAGACAGAAATTTTTACTGATGTAACAATAAACCAAACTTGTAGCAAGGCATAAATTGCCCATCTCAATAACAAACAACGTTTCATTTTCTGTTATTGCCTTTCATCTGGTGATCTCCATGCACTTAAGGAAAATAAACAACTAATACTCACTGTAGAATCTGTGATAGGGATCTAACATTAAAAAATAAAAAGGTATTTCAGAGTACAAACAGAGGAAATAAACAGCTCTAACTCATGGCAAACTCATCCCTTAATTAAAAGCTCTGAATAATTTAATTGGAAAGAAAGCAATAAAACTTTCCAGTTTGATTCTCCCTGGCCCGGCTCAGGATGAGCTCTGTTTGCAAATTAAAACAGTCACAGAAAAAAGGCAGAAAGTGTAATGGGAATGAGGAAAGAATCCCCAGCTTCTTCTTTAGGGGCCCTAAGCCACTACACAAGAAGGTGCTATTGCTTTTCAACTTCTTTTTCCAGCCTGTGAGTATGAAGCCTCAGCATCACTCAGAATTACTCCCTTTCCTTAACAGAGCTTGAAAACCTCTCATGGCAAAGGATGACAACCACCACTCCAATTCCTGGAAAAGAAGCTTGAACAGCATTTGGTGGCTCCAGTGACCACCAGAGCTTGATAAGATACTGCACCTGGAACACAAACACAGAGCTCTGGACAAGCCGAGTCCCATTCCAGGTGGGACAGCTCAGCAGGGTTAGTGTCTGAGTGGTAGATATTAGCTGATAAGGTGAGGACAAAAATCTGGTGAACTACTAAGAAATGGGTAACTCATTTCAAGAAACTCAACAGTCTGCCAACTTCTGCTGCTTTGTTTTTATTGATCCTGAACTACTGACTAAACAAAAAACCTCATAGCACAGCTAGTCACATTATACTTAGGATAGTATAATCTGTTTTGCCCATTATTAAAAAAGATGAAAGCAAACTCTGTAATTCTGCAAGATTTAAAAAAAGAAAAAATTGCAATGAGAGTTGACTAGGGTGTGCCACCAGCAGAATGGCACAGTCCCTCCAAAAACACACTCCAGGAGAGCTGGAATAAGCAGTCCTGAGCACTGAGGGGTCAGCAGCAGCTCCTGTTTATCTAAGAGAAAGAAGTATTGCCTCCAGCCATAACTTCCATGTGTAAGTGCTTAAATCACTTCAGACCACAAAAATGAACACTACACCCATAGGACTTTGAAAACAATGGAGGTGGTAGGAATTTTCAATGTGCTCAGTAAATAGTTTTCCTTCAAGCACTGGGTGCATCTTCCTTCTTCCATCAAAAATGTAACCAAGAAGCACCTCCAGCACAGATGGGATTCATCTCTGCCCAGTTCAGCTGCTGGGAACTCCAGCATCAAGACTAAATGATGTTTTTAACCTGCCTCTAAATCCCCAGAGAGAGAGGCAGGTCTTTCCAGATTAATTTTTACTTTGTTTACAGAATCTCTATTAGTATGGGAAGAACCCAGATCTGGAGGTGAAAATTCCTTTCTTTGAGGCAGTGAGTGACTTGTTTTTCAGATGGACAGATCTCAATGTAAGAATGCCAGTTCGCTTCTCCAAAAAGAAGGATCTGTCACGGTGTTAAGATCAAGTCCAAGCAGTCACAAAAAACAATCTGTATTTCACACCTTGGCTATGTAACTGGTACCAGCTGCTACACTACAGTGAAGAATCAAGCTGAAGCTCTACTCCTCTCAGCATTTCCTCACACTTTTTAAGACCAAAAAACCAGGGATAACCAACATTTTTTTGGAAATTCTACCTGTTCCGTGAGAAAGGAAGGCTTGTAAGCTCCATCAGTAGATTTGTTTCCAGTGCCCCTCATGGATTTCATGTGGGAAACAGCCATGCGAAGGATGGTCAGCTTGTCGGGCTTACGAGCCAGGGCGCTGCACGTGGGCACCATGTCCGACAGCTCGGTGATGTACTGGGTCATCTTATTTCTCCTGCGCCTCTCGATCTCACTGTGATTCTCCCTGAGCATTTAAAGAAACACCAAAGCAACAGGAAGGAGACGTGAGCGGTGTAAGAATCTGAATTGGAGGTAATGAATCATAACGCTTCGCACTGGTTTTGCTGTTTGCACCCCAAGAGTGCAAAGTGCTTTACAAAGCCAACCACTGTTATCCCTCTGTTTATAGACAGAAAATCCAGGCCACAGACAGACAAATATGATTTGCCCATAGCTGTGAAAAGAACCTGTATTTCTGTTTATTGGCTTGTGGCCTTAATCTCTTAACCAGTTTAATCTCCTTTGGTTTAAGGATGAAAAAGAAGTAGAAATATGTGAGGCACTAACATCTGCCAACTCGTCAAACTCACAGATTTGCTGTGATGCCTCTCTGAGCTTCTCATAGAAGGCATCCTTTAGAGGCAACTTCTCACTAACAACTAGACCAGGTCAGCAGGAAACATCAGCACTGACTTATAAAAAAACCCACTCAGTGACAACACAGATGCCAAACAATGCTGTTTGGAACACTCACATCCCTGCAGGGAGTCACTACACACCTGCAGGATCAGACTGCAGCACTGGGACCATATATGAGATAACAGTACATACCAAAAAAAAAAAATTCCAATAAATAAATAAGTACGAAAGACAGCAAGTAAACATCTGGCTTGTCAGACATAGACTGGAATTTATGTTCAGGGACAATTTAGCACAGCAGGGAAGCAACAATGACAGTACTTGATGCTGCCCCAAGTTGGGCTAAGCTGCAATGTTCTCATCCTTTAGAGGATTCATATGGCTGAGGTGGCGAGTCAAATTTGAGAAATCCCAAAATGGACACCCACCAGAATCTTTCAGAAATAAACATCTCAGAGTTCAGTTTTCCCATTCTGGAAATCACCATTGCTTGATCAGCATTAAGGAGTCACATCAATATATATACATATATCTGAAATGGTCCAAATGGACCTAGAATGCTTCAGTGCCCAGCACTTATTCTTCTCATACTGTACCTGTCAGGTGGCAGCTAAATACAAGTACACGACAGGTAGATGATGCTTCAGTTGTCAAAGCAGCATCTTCCACTGATTTCAATGAGCTGTGCATGGCATTGTCTTGTGGGATCGCTGGCTGATCCAACAAGATGTGAGAGGTGATCACTTGGAGGGTCCACCAGCATTGACTGATGTGATAACACAACATTAAAAGAAACTGCAACATTCTTTGGAGCTGACTGCTGTGAAGACCAACCATGAAAGCAGAAGCTAGGCTTGGCACATATTTTGGACACTTTTATGAATTAAGCCTTTTCTTAAAATATAGGAAAGAATTGTACGCTGCTTCCTGAAATAGAGGAATGCAAGGGCTTGCCCTGCTCTGGGTATCCTGCCCCTGCACATACAGGTGTTACATGCACGAGGCACAGTCTGCAGAAACAACACTTGTTAGGGCTACATGCAGTTATTATTCCTCTGCTTACTGTGTGATATGCAGAAAATCCAGCTATGACAGCCCATGGCTGCCCAGTAAATTACAGCCAAGCCTGGCCTGAGGTCACTGTCCAGGACACTGTCATAGTGAACCTTTCATTTCACCTGGCTGAGGAGCAGCTCTCGTGTGGGTCTGCACGGATGTAGGAGGGAACAGGGGAGCTGGATCATACACACAGCTGGTGTGACAGGGCACATGTACACACAGCACACGTGTGTACATGCCAGCTGGGACATGCAGGTAAATATGGACACGGGGAAGAGAAAAGCATTTTTACATGATGAAAGCTTGCTCTAAATTCAGCATTTTCACAGAAGCGGTGGTTAAGAAAAAAGAGAGAGAGACAAAGAACAGACAGATTCAACATATATTTCACATTTGCAAGGACATAATACATTGTTTACCACTCAAGTATTTTAGTACTTCTGGACATTGAAAACAACCCTTATAGAGACTAACCAAGACTGTAAAACTTCCTGAGAGAAAAGGTGTACCCAAATAGTCCACTTCATTTATGATCTTAAAAGCTAGAAAATAACAGCATGTTAAATCTACTGGCTGTGGAAATGTTCAAGCAGACAATACCCCAAAAGCTTCCTGAAACTAGTTCAAATTTAAATCTTTAAAAGAAAAAGAGGGGCTATGCTCCTCTTTCAAAGTATGTGTTAGGAACCCTGGCATTCACAAACTTGTACAGAATGATGTCCTAATTCTGTCATTTCTAACTTTGTTTTTATATGGAAATTACAAAGGGACATTAAATTTTGGGTTACAGGGGAGCTGATCCAAAACCATTAAGGGTTTGTGTTTCTGAATTCAAGCAGTTTTGGAACAGCCAAAATATCAGTATGAACAGCATTATATAAAAGAAAAATGGGGGCAAACCATATTTGACTTCCCTTTTTCCTACCTTTCCCTTCTGTGTCAGCAGTATTTTGATCACCATCCCACCTAAAACAAACTAACCATCTCTCTAAACTAAGGCACACGTACTGAGATTTTTTTGGACACGAACATCCCCCTCTTTTCTCTCAGCAGAAGAGCTCTACAGGACACGCCTACCTTGCAAACTTTTCCTTATCACCAGTGATTTGATCACCATCATACCTAGAAACAAAAGACAGTACATCAATCAACAGGGGTTATGCATTGCATGATAGCATACACAGAGCAGAAAGCAAAAAAATTCACAACTGCAAACCATTACAGATAACAACAAGAAAAACAAGGGAATGAGAATGATAGAGCAAGGAAAACACAGAGCCTGATCCAAGCCATGCCAATCCAGAAACTTCATTTGTATATTTAAAAAAAGAGAAGACACATTTCAGTGGATTTAAGCAAACACTTCGACATACACTGATTTCTTGGGAAACTTAACAAGCAGCACCAGTACAGAAAACACCAGTGAGCTTTTATCCACAGCAGGGCATGAAATATTCATTGCTGTGCTGGAAGTGAACGGGCTGTATCTGTTCCAGCTTGCAACCACAGCTCCCTCCATTCAGCAGAGGGCACTGATGGTCTACAGATAACACGGGAGGGCAGAGACACGGCTGAAGGGCGATGCCTTATGTAAGGGAGCCTTCAGGAAAAAGCCCTGCAGGTACAGACACTGCACTGACTGTCCAGGAGGCTGGCAAAAGGCAGGCAGGCAGGTGAAACTGCTGGGTAAATAGAAGTGAAATTTAAACTGGCTCAATTCCCTAGAAGTAAACAGGTACCTCATTCCTACTCAAATCAACAGAAGTTGGATGCCCAGCTAGAGATGTGTGGTGTTTGAGCAGCACCTCTGTGGAGGAAATCCAGACTAATGGGACTTTCATCCTGTGGGACTAAAGCTTCACTGTTTCTGAAGCATTGTCCCAAAGACAGGCAGCAACGTGACATTTCAGTAAAAAATTGCATGCTGCTCCTCTTTCTCTTTTGTAAAAAACACACTAATCATTTTAAATTGGATTTTGGTAGCATAGTTATGGAAAGACTCATTCGTTTGAAATGAAACTGCATGTTCCAAAACAAAAAAAGTATGTTTTGGAAAACACAAAAATGAGGCAATAGCTTTTCTCAAATTGAAGACTATAACTGCTCAAGAACAGTTAAATGAGGTTTTGTATTAAAATTACACCTTTCCAAAATGATGTAATTTATTACAACAGACAGGTCTCATGTATTAGCTAAAAATGTAATACAGCCTAAATAAGCATGTTTTTCTCCTAACAAATCAATAATGAACTTTTTCCTTTTTTTCTGTCTGAAATGAATTAAAACTAATTGTAAGGAATCCACCTATGCAAGTTCCTCATTCAAACAGTGAAGACATAGCTTAAGCAAACCTTGAGCTGTACTTCTTTATGTTGTGTTCAACACCAGCACCCTCAGAACATTCAAGTGACAGTGCCACAGTGCCTTGACTGCCCAGAGAACAGACTGAGACCGAGTAATTTTCAGCAAAAAGACCGATTCAGTGAGGAACAGGCACGTTACAGGGGAAGCACATGCACAGGCTCCGTGTGAGATGAGGGGTCATGCAGGGATACCTGAGCTGAGCTGGAAGCCCTGAGGAGCAGAGTGTGTCACCTGCCGTGGAGCACTGTGCTAATGCCACTACTCTGTGCTCCCACCAGCCTGGGGCTTGGCTACTCATCCTCCTCTGCCTGACTGGGCTGAGGATGCTATTGCCTCCAACTACTGGTTTTTCCCTTCCAGTCTCCCAGCTGACCTCTGCACACATGCTCCTCCAGGCACTTCAGTCAAAGCCAGCTGGGTTAGCTTCAAATTTAAACAGCAGCTCTTTGATAACTAAATAATTTTGACCAAAACAAGCTAGGAATAAGTCATGCGAGCAATCTGGAGAACAACTAGAAGAGGATGTCTGAAGTAGCCCTGGGTGTCTCTGCATGGCTTTTCTCTACTCTCTAAAAACAGAACAATCTGGGGTCTGTACAGCATTTAAGACTTAAATATCAGATTTTAATCTGACACCTAAAATCAACTGAGTCTAAGCACAGCACAGCATTCCTCTCCGTTAAAAGTGATGGAATTATTGGCTCAACCCAAATGTTGAAAGGCCAAAACCAGAATGGGGAAGGACCAACACATGTGTACCAGGGTGCCCAGAAACCCTGATGCTTGTGCAGGCACAAATCAGCTCCCATTCCTCACCAGTCTTGCTCCCTCACCATGTGTCTTCTAACTAATATTAGGACTAAGCCCTCAAATCACCAGTTTTAACACCAGGGATTGGTTCTGCAAAGGAAATCAACCAAACAAGAGTGCTGCTGGTCTTGCCCAGTAAATTATGATATGGTGCCACAGTGTATCTTCAGCACACTTCTCTTTCTTACTGGAATAACCCTGTTAAACTCTACAGTGACAGCTGTGCTTCAACATGGCTGCTGCTACAGAGCTGCAATTACAATGTGGATAATCAGCAGTTACCCAAAGGATCTACACCCCTCACTGCAGCTGCTTGGTTTCTAATGAAAAAATGCAAAGAGTGTGACCAGGAAAAACAAAGGAAAAATGAAAAAATGGCAATGAGGCTTTACTGTTTATTTCTAGCTTTGAATACTCCATGTTAATTAACATTTTTTGGTCAATTTTTACTATTCAGTTACACCTAATGGTACATAATGTAAAACTCATTAACTTTAAAAAAACAATACACCTCTAGGATCTGCCAAATTGGCTTAACAAGCAATTAACATCTGAAATAAATCAGAAATGAAATTTCATTTTCAGTGGCTGAAAGACAACTTCAGCAATGCCAAACAACTTAAGTCCATCTACAGCAGTTGAAATACTAAGCTAAAAATCACAAGTTTTCTCATTTGATATAGCTGCAGGGTGAATTGTGACATACACACTGTCAGCTTTATAAGCCAATAACTACATTAGGCAGGTTTCTCCCAGAATGCCTAATTTTCAGAGGAAGCTGATAAAACAAGTAACTGATATTTGGGTCAAGCTGTTGGCAAGTTCTTCACCTGTACTTATATTGATTTTCAAACATCAGTAATGAGACGGCCGTCTTTCCCCACTGAAAGAAGTCAGTGATTTGGCCAACTCTTTTGTAAATGCTCACCTTGAAAATTTGCTGGGCCCCTCCCCATCTTCATCATCAAAGTCCATTCTGTAAAAGCAAGATTTCCAAATCAGCAATCAAGGCGTTGGCAAGGGTGGCATGAACATTCAGGCCAGCTGCTCTCACTGTTGTTAATTTGTGTTTTGCCTAGAGGTGTTAACGACTGAGGATTCCAGTCTTGCTCATCCCCTCCAGACCTAGGAGCAGCTCATCAGCTGATTTATGCCCCACACCTTCTCAAGGCTGTGGAAGAGCCAGAGTTCTTCCTCGGGCCAAATCCCAGCCCAGCAGTCTGACTCCTCCAGGGAGCCACAAAAAGCAGGAACCTCTCTCTTCACTTCTTACATAGACCAGGAAGATTATCTTCCTAATTTAGACACCTAAATTAGATTCTGATTAGGCAGTGTGATTGCATCATAGATGTTATCACTACAAAGTTATACAATAGTATAATTTACAAAGCATTTTAGACATTTTTATACCCTAAAAAGAGGTGGATAAATATTTATATCCCCAAATATATAGATGTAACTCTGCCATTAGACAGTCAAGCTGATATAAAACTACCATACACAATTATTGTATTAATGTAGTTATTTTAATAAAAAAGTACATTAGTACGATATACAAACCTTGATCACTTTCAATTTGTGTAGATAGGAAATTAAAGTTTTGTTTTGCAAACATTTTCTCAAATTTCTTCAACACTCTAAGCTTTCCAACCTTCCAGTGTAGTAAAACTTCATACAGCTACAGACTCTATGTCTCTTAACACTCTTCATATTAACAGGGATAAGTCCTATTAAGGGCAAAAACTCTTCAAAGTGACAATGATATTTATTTCAGTATTAATTTGTCATTCCTACCAATAAAAAAACTGAGATTTGTATGTCCAGAGTGTGAGAACAAATATGTAAAACCAGTCTCTAAAACTACATCAGCATAGAGAAGTAGAAGTGCCAGTCAGGCGCTGCCTTCCTAAATTCTTCTAAATTCTTCCTTCTTAAATTCTGACAACCAAGACAGGCTGGCCCATAAAAGATGTGTCTGAGTCACAGCAACCTCCGTACAACTGGAATGAGGGCAGCAAGTCAGCACAGGAATTGGACATGGCTCTAGAAAAGTTCCAATAATATTTTCCAGATGGTAACACTGATTATTCATTTCTGGAGGAAGCAAAGAGAAAACCATTTTCCCCGAAGGGCTTTAAGAAAAGCTGTGTATTTAACTTGCCCAGCTTTGATGCAATCGTCGTTTTCACTATAAATCACATCTTTGCTCACCTAATTACCACCAAATCCGGTTCCAAGGTCCGTGATCCCGCAGCTGCCTCGTGCAGAACACCACCGACCCCCAGTGGCCACAGGGCTGCAGCTAAGGCAGGACCCCAAATGTGGCTCTCAGGGCTGCCACCACCAGCCTGAATCCCTCTTGCTTCACTTGCAGCACTCCCAGAAATTTAACATTTACACGTGTGGTACAGCCCAGGGTCTCCTCTCACCTTCCTGCTTCCTCCCCATATGTAATAATGTGACATTCCAGAAAAAAAACTTCTCGTTTATATGAATTGGAATGTTTCTACCTGCACTGAAAATGTAGAAAGCAACGTTAAGGAGAGCTGTGTAGTTTAAAAGTGGAGGGCAGCACTGGGATGGCTCCACCTGAAGCCACTCACAAAAGCATCACATCAGGCACACCCTTATTTGGTTTCACTGGCAGCTGAAACACACCTGAGAGAAACACAGTTTCAAACTGGGGGGGAAAGGGCTGCAGAAAAAATTACACACCTGTGGGGGAAAGTGTTTTCTTCAGGGACTTTGAGACTCTGCTTTAATCTGGGACAGATTAATTTTGTTGCTCTTTTCCTTCCTCTCTAGTACACTAAGATCACATGCCTTGGTGGATATGATCCTATGATTTATTTAGCTTCTAGCCAACTACTCCAGCTGAGTATTAAAGGATGGGTTTTCCCCAAAATCAAATATTAGCTGTACTGCATTTAATCTAGTTTATTATTACTATGCAGCAATACAATGCAGAGAATTAGAGACGAATGAAAACAGTTTAAGGCTTGATCCTGCTGCCTGCACTGTATCACCACCTCTGTGAGCGACTAACACACCTTCATTAACACATTTATTTACATGGTCGGATAGCAGCTTCTTCCTTAAGGAGATTCTTGATGGGTTAATATCCTCAGGTAACACCTCCCACATTTACAGTGGGCTCATCACAGCAGAACCTGAATGCATAGGGTATAACATCAGTCTGCACCAGACTAAGTCTTTAAATAATGCCTTTGCTTTGTTAAACTACCCAAATTCCTTTATTTCATGTAGACATTGAACATCAATTTCATTTAAAATATCAATACTTAAAAAAAATCCAATAGCAAATTCATCTCTGTTCCATCTTTGTTAATAACACATTTCCTAATTTCACTGTGCAAAATGAAAAACCCTTTGAAACATTAAAAAGAAACTCCCTCAGATATAAAGTCATTGATTCCAGTGTCCTGCCTGATCCATTGTGTCTGCTTTACAGCAAGGCAGAAGGAAAAGCAGTGAATCAGTTGTAACCTTTAGCAGAACATGTAAAAATAATATTCCATCAACCTCCTCATACCCTGACAGATAAGATCTTCTGTTTAGATAGAATATACTGCACATTAGCAAAACAGTAGAAGCAGCCTCCCAGAAGACAAATGACATCATTTCAGAAGATTCAGAAAGACTATCTTTTATCTTCATTTAAAATTCCCATTAAAAAAAGGCTTTAAAAAAGAGCTGCACTATGCTCTTTTGTTTTGAAGAGACAGCATAAATCTTGTTTTCCTCTTTCATACTGTTCACATCAATCGTGAAAAGGCCTGATGCATGAGGTACTTATTAAAATGTATTTTCCGTATAAGATGCGTGGCTATCATAAATACAGTAATAAAAATACTTTTATAAAATTAATTATTCTTAATTAGAAACATTTTCATAAAAAAACCCCAACAAACCAAAATGCCTCCGACAAGGTGGACCTGCACATATTAAAACATTTGACATGTGAGAGGATTTCAACACTGCAATAAAATTACTATGTAAAATTCCCAATAAATGTCAAAAGATGCTTGCCATGATTACACAGCTTAGGAAGAGAGCAGGCAGGAATGGTCAGGAGCAAATGCAGCTGAGAAGCAGATGGGGATCTGTATTACAGCCTTTTATTGAGCACAAAAGATTGAGAGGTAGAATGGTGGAGTGAGGTCTCTTTTCCCCAGATTTTGCTAGTTCTGGTTCAGAGAAAAGGCAAGACTACACCATGAACCAAATCAAAACCAATGCAACTGAAACCAGCTCATCCAAAAAACCCCAACCCTCCCTGCCCAAGTACAGACAGCCCAGGAAGGTGAAAAAAGCCCCTATCCTCCAATACAGCAAAGCCTGCATTAAAACCATATTAAATAAAGAACTGAGGGTGCATTAATCCAAGGTAGTCATTGACCACTGCAGTGCATTATGCTGCCACTTTTTTTCTATGAAGTAGTTGGTATAATTTATAGAAAGGAAAAATATATTTTTCCAAGCTGTCAATGAAGCCAAATGCCGACACGGCAGAAACACCTTCTGGACAGCCAATGAGTTTAAACTGATCTATATTCAAGTCCACACAGCAATTATTCTGCCAGCTTGCCTCAGCAATTATGAAAAAAGAAACAATTTTCAGAGATAACCAAAACTGGGAAAGCTGGCTGTGTATGCTAGCTCCACTCCTTTATGTTTGACACAGAACACTCCTAAAATGCCCAAGGACTGAAGTGTACAAAGATGTATCACCAGCAGTGAAAGGACCAAGTGTTAGTTGCAACTTTGTTCAAAGAGAAGCTCAGAGGAATTAGACACAGCAGGCATTCTTTCCCTCAAGGTCTGAATAGACACAGAGCAAACATTAAAAAAAAATTATAAATTTAATAAAAAAAAGCACTCTCAGCTCAGGCTTGGAGAAAGGCAATCAGCTCAGAGCTACAGCGCACAGATGAAATATCACGACCAAGTTATAAAAGTGAATCTATCCTAATTTATTCACTGAATTAACATGTTAAAAACATTTTAAATAATTTGATTTAATGTTCCTCTCATCCTCCCCACTTCACCTTCTTACATATAAATGACAATACTCAAAATGCAACAGTTAAAGCATTTCAATTAATATCAAGTTAGTATTTAATATTACAATATTTCACAGTCAGCAGCATCAAACCTTGGCAACAGTAAATTGCAAACTGATATTCAGAGCTGACACGGTTTATGATCAAAAAAGAGATCAAATATCCTGCAACTCAAGTACAAAACCTTATCTATGTTAGGTAGCAATGAACAGATGTTAATGCTTTGTCTTTTCTTTTGAGTGCAAGTTTTAAAATGTTTTCTCATTCAGCAGCTTGAAAATAAAATGTGATGCCTGTCAAAGACAGATTTTAGGAGTTTCTCAAACCAATTCCATACAGTTAGCTCAGCAGAAGAAGGGCACTCAGTGGGGGGAGATATTCAAAGTGTTCTGTCCAAAGGAACACCCCTCAGAACAACCATCCAGTGTTCACATCACACCAACCTCACTGCATTCGAGGCAAGGTCAACCTTCTCCCTTGCTGAATTTGCTCCAAAAGTGAGACTCCAGCCCTGATACTGGAGCAGACACACAAAGCTGGCAACGTACCTCGGTGAACAATCCCTAGAGCAGCTCTTGCCAGGAATAATGTCCTCCTTAGGTGCTCGCCAGTGAAGATTTCACTCACTGTTGATCCTGTTAAGCCCCACCACTGTCTGATTTAGGACTAAATATAAGACTAATCAATCTCTTTTGAAGAGACTCTCAGATCATTTATCTCTGAGAAAGCATCATCCAAAGACCGTTACTATTTGTGATCAACCTTTGATAAAAACAGGAGGGAGTTGGTAGCACTAGAGAGTCGTTTTCTGTTCTTCTCAAGCTCTTGCTACACTTTTCTTCTAACACAGAGAATTACTATGAGTTGCCACAGAGCAATCTGATGTGGGCAACTACCCCTACACCCCATCAGTCTCTGACACCATACACAACAAATTTTCTTCTTTAGCAGAGCCCTCAAGCTTGTGTAAGGGCTGAATTTGATTCAGGCCCTCCTCCCAGCAGAAGACTGTGCTGCTTCCAGTGAGACCTAAAGTATCATGGTCCACAACCTCTGAAGAGTGAGCTTTCACAGTATTTCTATACCTGGAACTATAAAGGAAACATCTTTAACAGGCCTTTCTTAATTTAAGAGATTCCAAGTGTAACCTTCAGATGAAAGTAAGTCCTCATGTGCAACCTTTTTCCACTTGATAAATCACTGTGAGATTAAATAGATATAAGCAATATGCATTCATTGTATCTACAACAGCCACAGGATCCAAACTCCTTTCTGGATTCTTTGCCAAACCTGTAAATCTTTTGAAACAAGCAAAACAACAAGCCATATGCTTATCAGCAAGTTTGATCTTGCAGGAAGAACAGATGCATTGAAGAGAAAAACAAAACATCAGTGACTAATGTCATAATGCAGTTTATGTAAATATAATATTACATAATAAACACACACATATATATACAGGTGCATTTTGAGTTTTCCAAGACAAGTAATTTCCAGTTTCAGACCTGAAAAAAAAAGATGGCTTACCCAGAGCGACGCTTGCCTCCTCTGGAAGGCATGGATCCTGCCATCCTCACTTGTCCACTCGCCATCGGAGCCACCGGCAGGGCCACCGAGCCAGGAATGTCTGATGCCATTTCTGCAAGGCAGAGGTAGGGGAAGAGGTGGGGGAAATCCCTTAATCCAGTACCTTCAACAAGAAACCTCTGCTGATAACCTTAGAGACAGGCCCTTCCCAAAACCAAGAGAGAAAGCTTTCCTTTTTATTTCTAAGAAAAATAAAGCTCTACTACTAAAACCCAGCGGAGTCACAGATCCTTTAGTAAAAGCCCAGATCAACAGACATTATGGTGCCTGGGAGACAGAGAGAATTGCAGGCAGGTATCTCTGTAATTCCACTGACCTAATGGTTCTCATTCTAAGTCTCAAAGAGGCTGTCAGATGAAGGCCAACAACCTTCTACAACAGTTAAAGTGCCTTGTACAGAAATGCAGAGCTGAATCCCCAAGGCAAATGAAGCTGTGGGTCATGGTACCAGGGTACCAAGCAAAATAAAAGTTCAAAAACTCAGTTTGGCAGAGAGGCCAAGAGTTGAGAGCAGAGATGAATTATCAGGTGATACTGATTTTTATTATTTATATTCTGGGGGCATTCAGAGGGCCAAACTGAACTTGGAAGAGCTCAAACGCTTCCTGCATTTCTGTCTGGTGTCTTGCAGAGCAGAACTGAGTCCAAAATCCAGGCTGATATTTATCCCTCTGCCAGGGCTCGAGGTATAGCCACAGGTTTAATCAAACCTCGAAACTCTGATGTGAGAAACTGCAAAAGCTCACCTTATGCAATGGTTTTCAGACTGCTAATGGCAATTACTTCTGAAGTCTATTAATAACAGTTCATTACACGTCAAAAAAGAAAAGGAGAATATAACATATTTATACTCTTTTCTTCAATCCCCTTATTAAGCATGGGATTAAAAATGTTTTTCTCCATATAACTCTTATAAACTATATGAGCAATTAAAACTTTTTTCTAATGCACATATACTTTATTCACTCTGGAGGAAAAATCTACAGTCAAAACATTTAATTATCTTGAAAGAAAATGCATCTTCCTTCCAACTTAAAAAAAAAAAAACTTGGCAAGGTATCTGGAGCTATAGCTAAATATAATTACTAATGGAAAGCAAATCTGTTAAAAAAATCCTGCTATTTTTTTCCCCAACAGATAAGTATGAAATAACTTCAATTATGGAAACAGGAATCCATGTTCTTTCATTATGTCTGGAGAGCACTTCCATCTCTGCCACACTTTATACACATCCATTATGCAACATTATGCATTTCAAATAATAACACTTTATCTGTTCACTGATTTCATGGATTTCTTCTAGTACATTTACTTTTATTAACTCCTTTTCAACTAAAAAGCAACAGAGCAATCCAGTATTTTTAACAAAGTCTGTAAGGCCAAACAATGAGACTGCTGCCTATGTCCCCACACCACAGAAAGTGGCTAAAGCTGCAGCTATGTGGAAACACAACATTAAAGCACATTAGCATATCTCCAGACAAATAAAAGCATCAGCATGCAAAAGACTGGTAAATCACTATTTCCAGAATAAGTACCCTTAGCTGTCTAATGCCCATAATTCATTCAGAATATTCAAACTCATCTCTCATGGATAGAACCGAAGGTCATTCTGAAAAGCTCAGCTCACTCATTTATTAAAGCAGATGGTAAAAACCATAATAAATCTACCTGCAAAGTGTCCCTGTCACTCAGAAACATTTTCATATAGATCGTCAAGGAGATCAGATTTTTTTAAAGTAGTAACTGTAAGACAATTTCAGATCATCTCTGAGCAATATTTTACGAATAAGAAAAATACTGTACTGTGATGAGAAACTCTTGTAACCTCATTTTCCTCAATCTAAACCAAAGATGATGAAAAAACACACCCGGAGTTGCATCCAAAAGCCAAAACTAATTCTAAAGGTAACTTTACAGCTCACCAAAAAAGGGAAACAAAACCCCCTTGTTCTCCTTTATGCATACCATGCTTAGAGGTTGAACAAACCTTTCTGTAGAGCTCTTGCTCTCACCCCTGACAAGTCAGGGAGACCTAGGCAGACAGTTTTGACCACTGTCCAATTTAGGTGGTTGTGGATAGATAGAATGAGGTTTTTTTCGGCATGTATTTTCAGCCTTACATGTATGAAAATATAAGAGGCAAGGGCAGCTTATCAAGATTCAAGTAGAAAGGACAAACAGAACTTTGTATTTTTTGTAAAGAGAAAAAAAAAGGTAAAAGGAATGGCCAAAGCAAAGGTTCAGTTATGTCAGGGTCCAAAAACACATGAAAAAAAATTTACAACAAACAGATCATGTGTCTATCACAGTATAAGCTAAAGAATTACTGTGTAGTTATCTTGATTCTACAGAATTGCACAAAGACAGTGCAATACAGAAAGTAACTTCTTAGACAAATCAGCCTTCACGTAAGTCTTCAGAGTCTTGGGAAAAGGAAACTGAGCTCATTCTGCTTACTGCTCTAGAAGGTCTTCAAAAACTTCCATTTCCAAGATATGAGCACAAGAGGAAAAAAAAATTAATCGGGACGCATTGACACTCATCCACATGAAAGCTCAGCTAAGAGGGAGGAAAGGCTCAGGCCATCAAATCACAAGACTTTCCATTCTGCAGCAGTGTGGTGAAGCTGTGACAGATCTGCACATGTATCAGTGTGTAAGACACCCAATTTACCTTTCCATTTCAGAGCTTCCATGCCACAGACATCACCCACAGTGTGAGCTATTGTGAGGTGCCCGAGGTGCACATACACTGCTGAGAAAAGCAGTCAGCTTTCCAAGCTCTCTCTCCTGAAACAACAGAATTAAAAGTTCTGCTGATGGAGAAAGCTTTGGTCTCTTTCAAGCCACACAGAAAAAGAGAGGAACTCTGAGGGAAGAGCACCATGGAGCACGGAACACCCTGAACCTGAGCCAGCAGGGCAGCAGTGGCACCCCTCACACACCACCCTGGTGCTCCAACACCAGAGCACTACAGGAGGACTCCAGGGACAGAGATGACAAAGTGATCTCAGTGCTCAGCTGCAGCCAGCTGGGTGTCAGGAGCTCTATCCAAGTTGGATGGCTGTGCAGGAATGTCAACAACACAGCGTGGCTGTAAGAACTTAGGAGAGCTGAAGGCCACAAGAACATCTGGATGGAAGAAGGAATGGATCTGAACTGCTTCCCAAATTACTTTCATCTCTACTCATTCATGAGAATATAAAAAAGAAGCAGATGATATTTTTACATTTATAAAATATGCCTGGTGAGGAAAGTAAAAACATTGACATGTTATCTCAAAAACAAGGGCCAACCTGGGAAGGCAGAGCCAAAAGCAAAATCTGATGGAACAATGAGGTGCTTCTCTGACCAAACATGTGTGAAATTACCTGTCTGGATGCTCTGGAAAGCAAACAAGAAAGAGAAGAAAAAATTGCACACATAAACTGGAGTCTCAGATAGAAATACTGAGGTAGAAAAGCATCACAAGGAGCCTATTAGCATAAACAAAACAAAAAACCAGGAGAATGCATCAGACACAGACCAAAAGAAAAAAATAACATAAGAAAGTCTTAAGAATAGCTCACAATTCTGAAGAGTTACATAAATTTAGGGCGGTCTCAGCCACCCTGTTGGAGCATAAATTAGTATGGAAGCCCAGACCTGCAGCATCAAGTTGGTTACAGATATATTTTAAAAACAAACAAATAAAAACAACAACAAAAAAGACATGCTGAGTCAACAATCATAAAGATCATGTTTTCAGGCTTATCTAAACCCATGTTCAGATACACATTAACACTGATGCTCACAGAAGTGTTTCACCAGCAATAAGTGTTCTCTTTCTGAGACTGAATGTTCAAAGAGTGGACTTTCCTTCTGCCAACAGAAATAAACAAGCATTGCTTACTCTACCCAAAATTAAAGCACAAATTTAAGGGTACAATTCTCAGGAAGTGAAACAAGGTCAAGCTGAACAATCATGAAAATCACATGTAACCATCAAGGCAGAGTTCCGAACAAAATTCTTTACAAAGTGTTAGTGTTTCTTAGTGTCAAATAGAAATAATTTTTTTGCAGAAAAAATGCGTGGGGTATTTCATTTGGAGGTTAGAGAGTTCCTAGAGATCTGCCAAAGAACACAGAAATGTTATTAGAACAAAACCCAGCGCAACACTCACAATCTTTAGTGAACATTCCTCCAGCTGGACAACACTTGACAGCTCTTGTCTTATCACTCTCATGTCTGGGAGCAGGCCAGATCCTGCCACTAATATTTATGTTCATGTTGGGGATCCCTGAGGAGCCACATTAATTCAGGAACAATGTAAAAACAGAATTAGTCCTTCCATTTCTGTCCAGACTTAATTTCACTGCTGAACATTCAAAGTTTGGATATTACACTTTACTTCAGTGTTACATTTAGGTTGACCCCAAAATATTCACGGATGTTTCTGAAATAAAAGATAATCTGCAAACACACATTAAAATACTGGGATCAAATACAGGGATTTATTCCCCCAAAATCTGCGTTCATCTCAAGCTGCTCATAGATCTGCAAAAGAAATAGCTGCTGTGCACTTCAAAAAGCAAAGCACAAAGAGCAAGCTAAATGCTGCACAAGGATACCATGAAAGTGCACAAGAACCCCAATCAGAGCAAGAATTACTGAAAAGTACAGCATGCCAGGATGAACCTGGACTTCTCTTTTTTACTAGGGAATTATTAAACCACAGCACTCAAACCCAAACTTTAAATCTTGAGCCCCACCCCAGATCCAGTGCCTGTAATGCAGCTCTGTCTTGTCCCTGACACAGATTTGTGACTTGCTGAGGTACCCCCAGAGAAGGGCAGCTCTTTGACCCGGTGTCCTCACAGGGAGCATCACACAGCCCCAGGGATGGTGGCCCCTGCTCTGCTCCTCAAACCACAGCCATGCATCTGGCCGGGGAGCTTTAAAATGCTGTGCATGACAAGACTTTCTAAGTCTATCTTACAAAAGGTCCTGTTTTTTTTTTACAATTACAATATTTTCAGCCACTCGAGCTATACTCTCCTTGCCTAAATACAGCAGACACGGACAGGTTGAAACCCAAAGTCTACTGGAGAAATGGTTTTGCTGACTCCCAGAGACTCTGAATCCCTGACATGAGCTGCGAGGAGCAGTTCCAGGTTTGCTATTCCATGCCAGGTATCACTGAGCATGCTCTCCACAGGGCTCCTTTATCCTTCAGTGTCTACTGTAATAAACACAACTAAAGTCAGATACCAGCACCTGACTAAGTAAGAGGAAATTCTACTTTTATCAATACAAATGAGACAGATTTCCAGCCACTAATCCATAGAATGGCTGAGATGTCAATCACTCCAAGTAAATGTGGATCTAAGGCTAAACACAGAATTACAAATGTACCCAATCCCATCAACAGCATCATACACAGTGATTTCAAAATGTTCTTTTAAATATTCTAAGAAAGCAGATTTTTAAAACTTCTTTAGAAACTGTATTTTTCATTACCCTGAAGTCATACGGGAGTTAGATGCATCTCAGCTAAATGGTTTTGATTGCAGTCAGTTGCAAAGGGGATTTTTTGCCTAGCACAGAGACATTTAAGAATAAACTATATCACAGCTCTTACTTTAGAATATGCCAACAAAAACATGAAGCCATCATGTAGTCAAAAATATTTCACAGAAACACTAATGCTAAAAATCTAGCTGTATATTTAGTCATTGCTTTTACATATTAACTACAGAGATTATAAAACAGAGCTCACTCTCAAAGAATATTTAAAAAAAACATATTTTCATTGTTCCTGGTAACTCTGTTAATACTGTTTTACTTGCATTCCATTGCCCGACACTTTAAATAGACTGCACATCAAAAACATCTACTGTACAGAGAGGATATGCAGAAAAGCAAAAACATTCCTTGCCATGCTCGCGACAGAATTACAATTACAAATAAATCACAAATTATAAGAAATCCCACCTTCAAGGAAGACGCTTACAAAGATGCTATTTCTTTCCTGTGAACAAAACCTTCTTGAAGAGAAATTTTATCCGCATATAAGAAGAGTCAGAAACCTCTGGGAAGAAATGTAGCAGCATTGGTATTCTGCTCAGAAAATGTCATCACAGATCTGTTTACCTTAACTGTGGACCATGATTCAGCCGGTGACAACCGTCTTGCATACTGATCAATTTATTTGCAGCAAAATTACTAACATTTTCTACTTTAACCATTTAGGTTCTGGAAAGAGCTACTAAGACAGGAATAATATAAAAATCCTAATTAACTAAAAACTTTCCCCTTCACCACAATGCCCTGTGCTTTGGGGTGTGAGGGGGGCCCACCCCTAATCCTGAAGATAAATTAGGGCATACGGTGAGCAGTTACTAGAGAAACGTTCTCTTTTTCAAAATGAAGATCAGAGCTTTATTCTCTGCCTGCATCCCAGGTGAATGTTAAGCACACTCGAAGGAGGGGGAGATGATGAGATTGAGCTGCTCAGGTGAAGGGGCACTGTCTGTTCAGCAGAGACTGGGAGCAAGCATTTAATAGAGTGGCCTAACTGGTGTTCCAGAGGCCAAATCCAGTTACCTCGCTCCCTGCCTTCTCTGCTGTGACTCTGCAGGAGATGCAGGGGCAGTGACACACTTAAGAGCTATCTGCCATATGCCCCAGCAGTAGACTGGTAGAGCAAGTTTTGAAGTCAAAGAGGTGAAACCCTCTATGGTACCTCCACATTTGACTGCTGTGTTCACACAAGCCATCCATGTGGGATGTCCTGGGATCTCACTGCAATCCACGCCCTTTTGTGTGCCCCATAGCTCAACACCACCACCTGGATGTACAAAAGAAGGTGGGATACAGACAAAGAATTGGAAGTAAACTGTGACAAAAGAGACTTTTGGTCTACTTTAGGGGAATTCGTGCAGCTTGAGGGACAATGTGAAAGCAATCACTGCAGGTTGAGCAGCCAACACTCAAAACCAGGATCCGCTGAAGCATCCAAAATGAGATATGCCATGCAGAAACCACAGTACCCAAAAACACCACTGTGGAAACATTATTTCATACATTACTAGCTGATTTTGAATAGCACTTCTTATTTTATTTTGATAGCACTTCTTATTTTAATTTCCAATGTTCATGTTAATCACCTTATTCATTCCAGTCATGTTGGTAATTCCACTCACCCATACCTACCTTGTGGTCAAGGCACAAAAATTTCCAGAGACATGACAGAGTAAGGAAAGGAGGTGGTCCACATTCATATTCACTGCCCAAATGACCAACACAACCCATATAATTGAATAAACTCACAATCAATTAGTACTACCCAGAAGAAGACAGGAGTCACACCTCTGCACCCACCGCAGAGAATGTTATAGACTAAAACTGAACTTGAACTAACAGACAGAAGATGCACTTGGCTACTTGAAGTTAGGCTGGGAAGAAGGGAAAAGGTAGCTGCTTCTTCATTCCTCCTATCTTCCTGACAAATGACATTGCACCTTAAGACCCTGCACTTTTCCCTAGCTATTTTTCCACTTCTTATTAATAATTCCTTGTTATCTCTTCTTGACCTATTCAGCCTCTGACCAAGGCAAACTATTTCTTGTACTCTCTTTAATAAGCCAGTGCATCCAACTGCTGACAAGACTTGCCAAACTATGACCATTTCCCTCAAAAGAGGTTGCTGAAATTCAGAACAGGGAGCAAAGGTTAAAAAAGAAGCCTTAATGACTCCTGCTCTGAAAGCATGTTTCTAATCTTGGAAAAACAATAAACCCTCTCAGAATTAAAACAAGGCTTGTGTCTGCACTGCAGAATGAACATGAAAACTCACCTGAACCTAAGCACTTGGCCTGCCTCTAAAATTTGATAATCCTTCCCCTTGCAGAAGTGGGGGATTTAACTCAAGCAGAAGAGCACCCAGGTCTCCACCATTATTATGATGGACTGACACATTACAAGAAAAGTATTTCTTGCATGCAAAGTCTGGAAGTGCATGAAGGAATGAGCCAGAAGCAACTCCAAGGACCTGAGGTAGATTCACGCTGATAACACAACCTGAGCCTCCAACACTTGGCAAACATCTCAGACATAAATAGTTACAAGTGGGAAAGTGCACATGCAAATCGGGCAGGGAAGTAGGGCAGCCACTGTAAACGACCAGTTTACAGGGAGGATGAAAATCTGACTTGGAAAGGCTGCTTCAGGATTGATGTAAACATCATTTAAAGACAGGCAGGTGCTTAGCTTACATGAAGGGTCACAGTAAAACAGCAGACAACAGCAGCAGGACCATTTAAGGTGTTTGAATGTGACCCTACCTGGTTTTCAGCAACTACAGACATGACAATGCAATCATACAACATAATTCCACACTTAATTGTCTCTGCATTAACGTGCCCTGGTTTTATTGATGTTATTTTGCCTGACATTACTGACATGTGGCAAAAGTGCCAAGCAAATCACCAAAAAACAAGGCTCCCCAATGCATCATTTCCATTTGAAATGAATGGTGATTCTTCCTCCTTCTTTGACATTTTGTATTTGCCAAAAGCAACTGCATAATTATAAGTTATGTGCAAGAAACAGAAGGTAACATTCAATGTTATTTTCCATACTTTTTACTGAGCATCAGACCTAGCAAACAGCATATATGGCTGTTCTGTTATGTACAACTGCCCACAGCTGACCCATTAATGAACTCACAAAAACTGTGCAAGCACACACCCAGCCTGGGCAAACAAACATGAGGAAAAAATAATAAACTCTAAGGACTTTCTTTCAAGTTTCTCAGAGACAGATCATGCTCCATCCATTAATTTTTCATTTAACAAGTCTGCTTCATTTATCTTGTTTTGGTTGGCGCTTCAATTAGAAATTCATGTACAGGACAATTTTCCCCTTTTTAAAAACAGAACAGTTGCTGTATTTCATGCAGTAAAACATCAGGAGGCAAAGTGGAAGCTGCAAGACCAGCTAAAGCTACACTAAAGCCAGGCACAATAATCCTAAATTAGGCAAAACACCTCCATGCAGTCCTGTCCACAGGATTATCACTAATTGTTTAAAGGGCCTGGTAAAATTTGTTGCTTAGTAAATAATCAAAGAGAACAAATTGAGAGTTACCCAGTTGGCAAGTGCAAGTTAAAAAAAAAAAAAAACCCACACAGCCATGCTCTCAGCTTTACTGTAATTTCAGTTATGGATGTGTTTTGTCTTATCTGCCTCTACATTCTTAAGATTTATTGAGATTGGACTTCTGTCTACACAGAAAGAAAAACCCTCTCATCCAACCACTCCTCATCTACTGCCTTGCCCAGCATCCCATTTTTGCTGGCCACTCTCATGACTATATATATATATATATATATATATATATACACATACATACACACATATATATAAACAGACACAGAGATACAGATATAGGTGTATGTACACACATATATATGTATATTTGTACACACACGCATATAAATACATATATAAATATATATATAAACACCATAAGATTTAAGCCTGGGTTCCTTCTCCCAGGGCATTGCTTGTTCCCTCTTGGGTGCCACCCCAAGCCAGTGCACTCCTCAAAGGCAATGTCAAAGTGTTTCAGCCACTGTCACACGACCCCACGACTTCCCCCTTCTCATCTTTCTTACCTTCCCTCACCCTTAGCATTTTTGCCAAGCTTTTCTGAGCAATCACAACTATCTGTGGATGCCCCAAACTCCCTACAATGGGCATCTGTGGATGCAAAAAAATGATACAGGACTTATGTAGAGCCTATCCAAAACTGTGAAAAATTCACTGAGCTCTGTGAATCAAACATCACTGGCTGGCTGGAGGGTGGGATGGTACCCAGGGAAGCACCACACAAGCTTACTCTGATTTCATACTCCTTCAAGCACCTGCTTTTGGTCAGTGCTGGAAAAGATATGAAAAATTTTAGTTTCAGGATGAGACAGCATGTTTTTATATCAGGAGCAGCAGAAGTAGCATTTCTTAAGTGTGTTTCTTCTACAAAGGTAAGGAAGATGGGAAATTAGCCAATTACTGTTATTACTTTATTTCATTAACAATAAAATCAAGCATTTTCCATTGTATGCCCTTGCTCTGGATCGTGATTATTAATTTTATACCATCACTGTTAATTTTCTTTCCAAAACTCATCTTGTTTCCTTTCCCTGTTCTATAATCATTAAAAAAAAAATTTGCAAGCAAATTTCCTTTTATAAATTCTTATGCAACTGTTTTATGATAAAAAATAATAACAATAGTAATTTTTCAATAGTTTATCTGCACTATGTTATCATTTGAGCCTTCATTTTTGTTTATTAATCTTCAAATTACTTATTTTAAAGTAATATTTCTATGATCTTCTATCAAGTAGTCTGGCTTATTTTCTATCTATCTAGCAATTATTTTCCAGCAATAGAAGCTGGTTTAGATTTCAAGAATTTTCAGTGCTGGATCACAAATCTATTTTGTTCATGTACAAGTTCAACTGCAATTTGTGGAAATTATTTTGAAGCTTCTATTAAAATACTTGCAAGGGTATACATAAGAAAAAAACAGATCAATACTGTGGCTCTCCAGAGTTTACATCGTAACAAGATGACAGCACTCTAAACTCCTATAAAGTACATAAAATATAGTCAATAGCTGCATAAATATAAAGAAATAAAGCTAATGGGTAATAAATCTGTCCAGAACATTCACCAAAATGGATTTTGACTAAATGCAGATCAGGGGCAGGCTAGCTTTCCCAGAAATCCAACATCTTGTCTCAACTATTTAATTTTTTCCTCTAACCAGAAATGCACAGAATTCACATGAAAGTCATTACCAACATCACTTGTCTATATTTTCTGTTAATTACAGAAGAAATCAGCTATCAGATTTCAGAAGCATGAGGCTGTATTTATGACTATAACTTTTGATTCACATTCAAAGAAATGTAACAACATATTTCTTATATAACAAGCAGAAACGTTCAAGCGAATTAATAAATTCTTGCTCTCCTCTTAGAATTGTTTCATGAAAATATTATTTAAATTCATTTTCATTGAGCACTGTTCTAAGTTCACAGGTGCAAGTAGTTACATAATTCATCCTCAACGCAGAAATTTGAAAATGCATGGATCCAGACCAAAAGAGAAGTGTTATCCTGCCGTGGCTACAACAGAGCACGGGGCAATCACCAGGAGGAATCTCTACAGCCACTGAGGAAGCCCACCAAGGCTTTGTTCATCCTCTTTCTGAGGATGTGGGGACTGTCAACCTCCACATCCCACCAAACCCAGCACCTCTGCTCTGGTGGTGCCCAGGAGTCCTGCAAGCCACGCTGTGGTCACAGACTGAGGTTTTGTGGCGTTCCCACCACACCAGACCCAGACATTTGCTCCCCATCGGCTGCAGAAAGCTCGGGGGCAACACAGCCCAACGACAGAGGTGTAAAATGTGCACCACTCTGACTCAAATCACTGAAAATCACTGACTCGTGTCCTTCAATTCCTTTATTATTTATTACAAAGATTTTTAAGTGTGCCTCAGAAGGGTCTGTTAATTTTAAATTTCATTCAGAACAGCAACTTGCGTTACCAAATACTTAATTATCAGTAAATTTACAGTGTCCTTGGGCACTGTTGGGTAATCAAAATGCTATTGTTTTCATTAAACAGCATTCTATTGATAGCACTAATGACTTCAGTTCTGCCTGATCAACAAGCAAATGATGCTTATTTGATGTTATAATAATTAATTAGCCTTTCAGGTGTTTTCACACCCCAGTTCATTACCAAGAATAAGAATTTTTATCTAAAACATCTTAAAAACACATTCTAAAAATAGGGTGTGGTTCAGTACTTATTTATTTTCTCATGATTTCTAATACAATGTTCTCTGCCTAAAAACTGCAGGGCAAAAACCTCACATTTAACTCCTTTCAAAAATCCAGTCTGAGCCTGAGCATTGTAAATACTCAGTTCATTTTATGCCCATCTGAAATTCCTTTAAGTCAAAGGAGATTTTCTGATTAAAATTTCTTTTTTTTTTCTCTAAAGACCAAAGAAAACAGCCAACCTCACTTTCCCACAGCAGCAAGAAGGATCAAAAAACATGACTCAATTGGGGTGTACAAGTGAAGCCATTATTTCTCAAACTCCTTGCTCAGTTTACAGAACACTGTAGTCCAGCCTTCAGACCATGGAAGAGGGCTATGGATAAGAAAATTCCATGTTCAAATTGAACTGAATCTCGAAAAGCCACCTGAAAAGAGTGCACCAGTGTTCCCAAAATGCTCATCTGGCACCTGTCACTAATTTGGATGTGTTCAGTTTAACCTCCCAACAAGGACAACATTCAGAACATCTTCTTAAGATATTTTAACTAATCTGATACAGCAACCCACATTACCAGTTACCCTCCTCTTTGCAGCTGAATTTCCCAAACCCTGAATTTTTCTGCAAGCAAAAACCCCACATTTCAAATACAGGTTTTCATGATTTTTCTACTTTTCACTGCCCCTTCACTTCACTGAATATTTTTTAGAACATTCTTTCTTTTAGGTAATTTCACATATTGTATCTTTCATGTCTGCAAATAAAAAAAAAACAACAGAAGTTCACAAGATTTTGGGTTCTCAAAATTGGATTTACTGTTGTTACTTGCTAGAATTTTTCATTCCTACAAATATTCCAAATGGCACACACCAATGTTATGGCATAAGGGAAACCTTCATAAGCACATAGAAAATACAAAATACTACAAAGTTCTGCTGCAGAATACTCCTTAGTGTTACTTTAAGTTTCCTACACTCCCAAGAATTTGTCATGAACTTTGGAACACTTTTTTTCTACCTAACTTTCTCCCACAGCTATGTCCTGAATATATTTCATTAAACTGAATCTCATGTTTTCTTTTTAAAATTACCAGTTTTAACATAAGAGAAAATGCTGTTTCCAGGTGGGCTGTGCTAGTCTTTCTGAAGTGATCAGCAGTAACAGCCATGCCCTTGCTTCCTTTTTCAGAATTACAGAATACAAGATTTGCTGGATGTTCTACCAGTGAACCACTAAAAAACATAAAAAAGCATATAACAACAAAGCACTGTTTTTCTATGTCCCCATATTCACATTAAACATGATTTGACATCCATTACAAGCCACTTGTTCCCAAAAGCATACAGACAGTTCTGTGCATATATCAAATGCAGAAGTGAAGAATGATACTGAAAAAACCCTCAGTGTAAACAAAGTGGATGTTTGTCAAAAAACAAGCTGATTGTTTGTCTGTAAATATTGACCAAAGTAAGGTTTTAGCTTTACTATTTGCTGACTGAAGAGCAGCACAGGCAAGTACACAGGACACACAAGATTAGTCTGAATTCCAAACCTGGCAATCAGGTTCCAGCTAATACAGGTACCCTGTGCAACAAAGGAAACAACCAGTGGCAGCCACATGCATTTACCAAGAAATCGCTACAAATACTTTATCCTTACATTTCAACATTAGAAAGAATAATTTCATTTTTGAAAATGTGTTTACTTCCAGGGACAGCTCATTGATTTGATTTAAAGAGCAGTTTGAGTTAACCCACTAACCAAATACCCCATATAAAATATTTTCTTACTTTTAAAATTTAACTTGCAAATGCACAATGAACACTTGAAAACTATCTCATAATTTTCACTTGGTGTAACTGTATTTTTTATATAGTTTGATCATTTCTTTGGTGTATGAAGCAATGTATATTTTGCTCTCAATTTTAATACAAACTGTAACTGGATAAGAATAAATTAATGCATTTTCAAAGGCAAATTTAAGTGTCAAAAGCAACCATAAGACAACACGATGTAAGTTGTAAAGCCTATATTAATACTTTAAAGCCAGGTGGATTGTTGCTAGTTCAACACTGAAATAACTATCTATCATGTGTATATTCTGCCAAGACACTTAAAAAGCACATTATCCAAATATCCTACCTACTCTGTAAAGAAAATACAAATTAATGGTTATTCATGTGCCTGGAATAAATAATAACTGCTGTTTCCAGAGAGAAAGAAGCTGTATATTTTCCTTTTCTCTCTCTGTTTCTTCCCAAAGGGAGGAAAATTTTTCGCTAATCCAACATAAAAGTGGTTGAAATAAAAGCCTATTAATTAGACATTATCAATTAGCACATCACAATGAAACACATTCTCTGCTTGTCCCAGCATAGGCATCTTACAAATATGTCATTTTCACAAGTGATATATATGAATAAAGGATCTCAAATTACATAGTCTTACAAATAGGACTTGCAAACCAGTGGTAAAATAAATGAAAACAGAAGTCAGATGACTTAACTGTGGCATGTGAATGTTATTTGTCAGTGATTCAGAAGAGAGCCTGCAGTGAACTTGAACCCTGTCCAGGCTTGTACCACAAGCCTGCCTTGGTGCCCTGGTTCACTCTCAGACAGGAGCAGTCAGCCAGTGCCACATGGAAACGTGCAGCAGCCAGGAATTTTCCTGCACAGCGACAATTTACTGGTCTCTGAAATTCTTATTCCTCTTATTCTTATTCCTCATTACCACATCCATTTTAAATTTAGCAATGACGAGAGAGTATTTTGTCCTTAGGACAGTCCTGAAAAACCCAGAGAGGGGCGTAGGTGGAGACACGATGAGCCGGGGAGCCGAGCTCGGATACGCCGGCATCAACCTTGCCTGCAACACTCGGAGACGCAGCCAAGGCTCCTCAAACCCTGAACCATTTACCACATGCGTGCCCTTCCTAGAGCAAAGTGAGGATTGGCATGCTGCCTGTGTCTCACTCAGCTCTGCCAAGGGCAGAAAGGCTTTTGCACATCAGTAGATGAGGCAGAACCAATTCCTTAATGTCATATCAACCTTCTCATCAAAGTCGTCAGATACTACTTTAGAGAAGGAATAAAGAGGCATGTGCCAGCTATGAGACTAATGAATAGCTTTCCTCCAGCAAAACATAATTCAGCATGAACTCCACGTTACTGTTCTTTCCACCCACTCACACATCTCCAGCTGATAGTACTCAACCAAAATGCCAACAAGTAAAACCACACACCTTTTAATTCAGCTACTGTACTCCAGCACTCAGATTACATTCCACAGCACCATCCAACAGCTGCCTAACCTCAAACATTATTTACGTATTTACATGCCTCCTTTTTTTAAAACATGCATGGAACCTGGAGGGAGAAACGCAGGTGACAAAAGGGAACACTTTGGAGAGCAAAGATATTGAGACTGGCAGCTTCCTGTAAAACATTCAAGACCATTATAAATCTCAGTCCCATTTACAGTTCAGAACCAAAGCATTCTGAAGCAGGAGGAGAACATCACTAAAACAAAACACAATTAAGTCTTCAGTCAGGAAACAGTTAGGAAATGTTAGCTTGTCTGAAAATCTGAAAAGTGAAAGAGTATCAAGATATCTTTAAGCAAAAGACTAATACATCTCAGAAAAGCACATGTTCATTGAATGTATCAAAAAAAGATCAGAGTACTGAAGTCCAGGAACACTTGGGTTTTACTTAGAAGAAAAACAACCCAACATTTGTGATCATTCAAGAACCAAGTCTCAAGTACAAATAAACTACAAGGAGCCCAAAGATTCATATATACCCAAGTATTTCACAGTTATCATCAACAACAAAGGAAGAAAATTCCCTATTGCTATCTTATTCTGTAAGTATGGAAATTTTGTACTTAATTTTGAAGTATCTCTAATGGGCCATTTTTGGTAGGGTCTCCAAGTTAAGTCCTAACTAGAACATTTTGTTAGTGAGAATCCAGTTCCAGAGAAATAGTTTCGCTTGGACCAACCCTAACTCACAGATGGCAGAGAATCCACAGAGACATTATGCATAAATTTTTAAGAACTTGTTTCAGAAAGCTGGGAAATTTGAATCCTGTAGGACTCAACATTGGCATTTGGGGAAGATGGTTATGTTCACTTCAGACATTCTTAATTACAGCAGTGCACTGTCCCCTTTGCTGGAGTTGCAGCTAGAAGATGAGCAAAATTTTCCAGTCCTCATAAGAGAGCTTGAAAATGCTCCTATGCTTTCCATAGTGATCATTCATTTACTTCAATTTCAACAACAAAAATGCATATTTCAAACCTTCACTAGTGAGCAGAAATATACTGCAATTACTGTTCCCACAAACCTTATTGCACACCAAATAAATTTACTTTTTCTTTTTTTCCGTAAACCAGAAATATTTTTAGATGAAAACATAAAAAACTTAGCAGAGGAACTCGTATCTCTGAAACACTGAAATCCTGACCTAGTACCAATAATTTGCCATTATATTCTTACACTGAAAATCTCATTACAATAAAAGAAAGTTTTAATTGTACAGCTTTGATTTCTACTGGTCGAACCACTACTTAGTACAGAAAGTGCAAAACATTTTCAGGGTGAGACATCTATATGCAGAGGGCCAGAGTATCTCTAAAGATGCTTAAAAAAAATAAATTAAGTCCAAGGAAAACACTGGTGTCCTACAGACTGTGACATGAATATGACTCACAGGAGGAGTCAACAGACCGACCACAGGGCAACCTCCATAGACTGATGCTAAATGAGCCACCTCTCAGTGAGTGGGAACACAAGAATTTATCATTTCAAGCTAAGCTTTTCTAGCTATCACTGCTTTAAGTGTTTAAAACTGGGCTCAAAAATGAGCTAGGAACTTTGCTAGCTATTTCACTGGGCACAACACAATGGAAATCCAGCTCAGCCATGGCCTGGCCCTACTAACAGCAATACAATTTTTTGTGCATGGAAAGATGAAACATGATGCAGAGGGCAGTGACACACAGTAGCTAGTACTTTTAATAGCTAATTTTATGGCTATAATCCACTTCCCACAGCTACTATTACACTCAGCACCTCATTTCAGGGGCTGACTGCTGCCATGTGTGAGGGTCACTGTGTGCTGGGCTGATTAACCACTTTACACGTGGCAGAAGCTCAGCAAATTAAAATACCAGCCTCGTACTCATAGGTTGGTCACTGTTAACTTGCCACATAACTTTATCAGCCTGGCCCTCTTCAGGACACTACTGGATGACTTGCAGACCTACCAGATACAGCCTGGTTTTACTTATTGCAATAATATGTGGAGACTGGAGATGCACTCTGCAAAGCACAGTCCAGAAAACAGGAGACAAGCTCTGTTCTCAAAAGAATTTAACAGAAAATTGAATAAAATCTGAGACCACTGCACAAGTTATTTTAACTCTTCTTGCAATCAAAATAATTTGTTCTATCCCAAGCTCTAAAAGCATTTCCAGTTCAGTTAGAATTTTCCATCCAGATATTTCAAGCAATAGAGTTTTAAAATATATGCATTTCAAGGGCATTTAACAGCACCCAAATGGCCATCTAGCTTCACTAATAGAAACAGCCAGCAGTAACAAGTTCCTAAAACTACCTACTTGCATGGAACTGTGTTCTGCGTTAGTACTGGGAAAGTATTAGAGATCATTTTTCAAAATCAGGCCTGCAGGTTCTTCAAACACACAGGTTCCTTTGCTTTTACCTCTGAGGAATACAAATATGCAGTGTTTTTGTTCTTTGCAGCTCAGTGATTTACTGGCATGCCTCTTCCCATAAAATATTTGCATATATCTGAGAGTCAAACTGTTCTGATACATTCTGTGTTTGCCAGGAAGTGAACGCTTCACTTCAGTGTAACTGAACATTTAAAGAACGACAGGCACCAGGACAAATGGCAGCATAATTAACATACCAATGAAGAGCCAGTTGTTAATTACTATCCATTTTAGGCATTTTGTATGAGCAACTTACCTGAAAAGCCTTTCCATCTGCATGCTGGCAAAGCCAGTAATTAAACAATTCAACACCCCTTTTGCTTGATTAGAGAAAAAAATTACAATTATTTTATATTATTCTACTTGTCATATGCAGTTGACATTTAGATGAGAAAAACCTGCAGCAGCACAGATCTAAGCATGTGAAATTAATACTATGAGCTGTCCTTGAACAAAACAACAACACCCATCCAGGGCAGATGTAAGCTAATAGAGGCTCCTAATTTGACACAGCTGATTACACCTCCCAGTACCTGCTGGGCTGCAGGGAGGCAGCACAGAAAAAGTACCACTTTTCTCTAAGGGAGACTTCAGATGCTCCCCACAGAACAAATCTGAATTCATAAGCTGTTGAAAGACTTGGGAGTAGCACCAGCACAATGCCAGGATTCATTTACATTTTAACAAGACTGAGAAGTCAATACAAAGCTCAGCACAGAGAAAATACAGTAGTTACAGGAGTTGTGAGAAAGGTAGAGACACCTAAGTGTGAAAAGCAGGATTGAAACCACAGGACAGAAATACCAAAGATAAGCAAAATGGAAACAAACTCTCACAAAAAAAGAGAGAGGAAGCAGAAAGTTTAGAAACATTCATCAAAATGTTGAGCATCCAAAAGAAAGGATTTCTCTTTCTCCCTGTGCAGATGGCTTCGCTCAAGGAAGACCAGCATTCTTTGGGTACAAAAAAAAAAAAGGAAATTGCATCTATTTTGAAACCAGCTTTTAATTAATTACACATCGCATGACTACGGCCACTAATCCATGCCAACAATAAAACTGAGATCTATTTGAAATTTTGACTATCCAAAATAAACTCTGAATCAGCTCTTGCTAAAAAATTGTCATTCTCCAGTTCATCCTGCATTTTCAAACCATGTAATTTCTACACATTAAAGGCCAGATCTTGCCAAAATCCTGTAACATTTTGTGACAACGTAGCTGTTCCCAGAACAGACAGAAAGTGCAAGGTCCATAGGGGTTTGTCCCATCTATTAATTTTCATGTGGATTTTTATTTGAAACAATGGAAGGTGATGAAGGATTATCTCTCTGAAGTTTTTTCTTTGCATCTCTCTTACTTGGGTTATAATCAGAAGGCAAATACCATGTACAAATACAGCCTAAATAAAAATAAAATTTTTCTTTTCCTCCTTGACAGAATGATTGATACAGATGGGGTGACAGGAAATGCTTTAGAGCTGAACAAAGAAAACACTGTTAGCAAGAAGTAAACTGTACCAATGGTTTCTAGAGCAAGCACCCACCCACGATCTCTGGAATGTCACATTTTTGCCTGTGTTGTCCAGCAAATGTAATGTTTTGCAAGAAATATGTAGCAGAATGGTGAAGGAGCACCTCTGACTTTGCTGATTTCTCTCCCACATAACCTTTACTGAGCGCAGCCCTACAGGCAGAGAGGCAGCTGGGGTTGGTACCTGCACACATCTCTGCTCTCCCCAGAGCTGGCCAGACAGAATAGCTCATCCTGAGCTGATTCATCCATCTCTAAACACTGCTGGCCAGCCAAAGACACTTTGCTATTGACAGACTGGAAAATCTGCCAGAGATCTACACCAAGAGCCACGATCTAAATTCCCATCTCTTAAACTCAAGACCCCTCTTTCTCTTTTCTACTGCAAATTTTAATAACACTGTCATTTCTGCAGGTAGCACTGAATTAACACATTTTCCATTCTTGCTTGTCAGTTATGAAGCAGTAAGCCCCCCAAAATTACTCTGAGCGACACACATATCTGATCTTCACAACCATTTAAGCATAATCTCTGAATACATCTTCATAATGACAGCCCCATTTCTGTCCTCTTAATAACAATAATCACTACATCAACAGGGTTATTTTGCCTTGACTATTTTGAAAAGGCTATTTTTTTTTCTTTTCTACCTAATCTCTATTGCAATTTTCCTTACTGCTAAGAAATATCAGCAACATCATATGGTATTACAAAAACCAGCAATATCTCTTTTGTTTTGCATTTTTATTAGAGAAATGGGGAAACATTATTCTATTGAAAAAAAAAATTTGGAACTAACCACAAGCTACATATGCAAATTTTAAATAACTATTTTGTGATAGAAGAGATGAAATCTTTTGTATGCCCTATACCTATATAATAGAAATATAAAAATAATGGCAGTTCAATGCCAGTTACTGTTCAGTACACACTCCTGAAGGACAAAACATTATCTGAGAACAATTCAAGAGGCACTGGCATCTCATACCACAGTTTGACTGAATTAAGGACCAATTCTCCAGTATGAGAGCTATGAAAACACAAGAAGATCTGCAATGTAAACCTCCCATTAGCTAATGAGTATTCTAATTTTGAAACCCTTTTTTTTTAACTTTATCCTAGAATGATGACTACTTTTTTGCATACCAGAAACATCAGAGCTCATTATAACCTCTGTCACTACAACACTCCATTTACTCCCCAGGATGCTGTTAAATTGATTTTTTAGTTTACTGGCTAGTCTGTGTTGTAATGAAGGGCAGAGCGGCAGCAATAAAACACAACTTTTGGGCTTTGAGTTGAATGATTTTGAAATCTAAAGCACTGAAGTAGATTCTTTTTTTTTAATCATCAATTTCAAAGCTGTTTGAAATCTAAAGAAAAGAATGGCCGCATTGTCAGAAAGCCAGTTCCTTTTGGGATTATGAACTAGGCAGCATCAAAAAAATTCTTCCACAGCACTTAGTAACTTCAGCCTAAATGTAAGTCTGGGTAACAAATTATTTGGTTGTCAGAATACCTAGTTCAAATAGAAGAGTGATTTCTCTTCACTTAACTCCCAAGTCAAACAAACACATAAAAACCAAAACCACCTCCCAGAACCCAATGCACTTAGCTAAATCAAGAGCTTGAATGCAGGGCTTACAAGTCTTCATAATATGACAGAAAATTTGCTGTTAAATCATTACAAACTGAAAGTAAAGAAAGCTTATTTAATAATATTTCCTTACATTAAAATGCCAATTTTTTATATTTTGGATTAGCCATGGGCTGAAAGTACCCCTCATTAGCTGCTGTGGTTGCAGCACTAATGTCCTAAGCCCCAGCAACTCCCTTCTCTCATATCACAACATCTCTCTATACATTTCTAGTAGATGTCCTTTGGAAAACATATTCTCCATACCTTCATACTTGGGGGTCTCTGCTTAAAAAGGAATCACTAAAAGGAGCATTAAGGATTACATTAACAACTAAGTTACTTTTTTTTTTTACAATTAAATATAAAAATACAACCCTAAGGATTCATAAAATCATAAAACATCACCAAAAATGCATCTTGTGGAATCTTCCCTCTAAATTAACTCTAGATAAACTGCAAAATCTCATGATTTCTCTTGACTTGACTTTTGAGTTTGTGGCATTCTGGCAATACATCTGTGTGTACTACCTTCCATTCAGGGGTACCTCAGTGGGAAGAACTGAAAGGATGCCTTTCAGTTTATTTCTCAACACCTGACCACAGCAGAAAGTTGCTGCTCACCCATCAGATTGAGCCAGACTGGAACTCATCACCCAAAACCAGCCGATGTCTCAGGAAAAAAAAAAAAGTCCTAAACTCGAGAATAATTTTATGTTTTCATCCCATACTGGCTAACACAAGAATCACCACTTTATGTATCACACTCAAGTAAAATCTGAAGCCAAAGAAGCAATAGTTACGGACAAAGTTTGCATTCCAAAAATAACACCTTTAAAACAGACATGGCACTAAGTTACTTTGCTGCAAGCAGTAATATACAAAATGCTTGTAACACCTCCACAGTTTTTTTGTTCTTAAATCCCATTTAATATGCCAATCTTACTTCAGGAGGAAATAAATTAACTGTGATGCTTTGTGCCAATGCAGATGAGCTTCCCACACACCTGTATTGTTTCGCACTTCAGTTTGTCACCCAGGGTACGAGAAACCAAGCCAGCACTCCCAGCCAGACCCGTTCCAAGGCATGCAGCAAGAGGAAGCAGCTTACCCCACACAGCCCCTCAGCTGTGGTAGGGTGATGCCCAGCTATGCATCTTCACCAAAAAGAACCATCAGTGTACATCTAACACAGCCCAGGAAGCCCACAGAGCCCTTACTGCCACCACAAATTTGGTCCCTGTCACTGCAGTTCCCGTGAGCCTCAGGTGGGAAAGCAAACTGCTCCCACTTGTATGACCTTCCCTAGCTGAAACTCTCCCTTAAAATGATCAGTGGGAAAAAGGATAAATCTGCATCTAACACAGGAGAGAAGATGCTGCCACAGAGCACTGCATGGGTCTGCAGCAGGAGATCCCAAACTGAAAGACTTTCACTTGGTTAGAGAACACCCAGCTTTTCTCTCTCTGCTAATCCCCATTCCACTATCTAGAATATGACTAAAACCACATGTATTTGTATTGTGGTAGCTGCAAGTTAATGTCCTGCCTAAATTACCAACTGTTATTAGAACCCCAGACAATTGCTTAATAAAAATTTAATCATATTGTAATTTCTAATCATCATTAAAGATGCTTAACAAGTTAATCCTCTATTGTGCTCCCCTAACATTGCAGATCAGAAAGTCAACTGGCAGAAGGTGGCACAGCTTCACCAATACTAATAGGGCTACTCTCATCTTACTCCAGCTGAGGATCTGTCCCGAAGAGAAAACAACAGGATTAAAATCATTTCACTACAGATTTTGACTGTTTCTCTGCATTGCTTTGCAGTTATTTTAAAAAAAGAACAGTGACAAATTATGATTTTAAAAAGCCACAATACAAGTCCAGATATTTCACACAGTTTTAACTTCTGCTGTCCATAGTAGAGCAAAGGCAGCACTATGCTACACATCAAGGGCCTCCTTTCCTCACAGCTCCCCACTTTGACTTCGCCCTGGTGTCTGACAACAACACTTCTCACGCACAGAAAACGTGGGAGGATCATTACCACGCAGTGAGTTTGTCTTTCAGCTCAGATCCGCTCCAGCCACCCAGACAGGAGCAGAATGATGCTCTGTAACCTCAGCCTTGTAGAAGGCATCTTGGTTCACTTCAGGAAACCAACAGCTTCCCTTATCCTTCCCACAGACCACGAATCTGTGCTTCAGAGAGTTTAAGGACCACATTGCAAGTCAACTTTCAGACTTCCAATGTGTGCACAGAGATGCACACAGGCAACAATCCTGGCCCTTCTTTCCTCTTTATGTTTCCTCAACAACCCCATTACAATCCCCCAATTCACTCAGTGGTCACAGGAGAACAATGGTGAAGTCCTACTCAGTTAGGAGCAATCCATGCACGCCGTACCTCCTGCAACCTCATCTTTCTGTGGGCTCAGAAAGTGGAAAAGGCTGGTGCCAAAGGGGCACCGGGCTCTGCTGTAACTCGGCAGTTTCAGCACTGCCCTCTAAGCGGACAGGGCTGCTCCTTCAGTGTGCAGCTTGGAGAGCAGACAGAATGGCAAGCCAAACCCAAGTCAAAAAATGCTGTTTGTATCCTCCTCTGTCTGCAAAACTTATTTCACTGAGTGCACTCAGTGAAACTCTCGGTTATGATGCACAACATGATACTCTGGAAGCTAAACGGTATTAATTTCATAACCTCCCCTTAAATATTAATTTTCATTTAATATGTAGAATTCTGATATTAAAACCTACTCTGACTGACAAATATCAGTTTCTGCTTAGTGTATTGGCACTTACTGAACCAAATTAATTGTTTATATCATAATATTTACTTTCAGCATGACAACTATACCAACTACAGCAGGATTTAATCTAATGAACAAGCTTTAAACATTAGTTGGCATTTACTCAAGCAAGCCTTTAATTGTCAGAACTCAACCTGACTACAAAAAATGACACAATGCAAACACATATTAAAACAAGTAAAACTGAAATTGACCCCTAATAGCAATATTCTTCCTTAGTACTGAGTCCAAGATCTGTCATCCCACTTATATTTAGTGTCAGGTACTTGTTGATCCACACCACGCTGACCTAAGTACATCTCCAAAATACTACTCTGGCCTTTCATCCAAACTCACTTTATTCCATCACGCACTGAATAAAAGAGGTGTTACATCTCACAGACACATAACAAAACGTCGGGGAATGCCTTCCCTCACGAAAAAAAATTAAATGGGAAAGTGCTTGTAAGTTTGTCAATAACTCTAGCAGTAACAGCAAATATTTACTGCATCCTTCGGAAAGAAAACAAACCCGGGGCACATGCCGAGGTGCCCTTGGTCAGTTTCAACACCGCTGTGGCTCCACGAGGCGACAATAAAGCTGAGCACCGTAGAGGCAGGGAAAGCCAAGGTTCCTACTGGTGCCCAGGGCAGGCACGGCTCCGCAGGTGCCGCCCTGCCCGCGCCGCTCCGCTGCCCTACGCCCGCGGATGCTGATGCACAACTCTTCATTTCTGCAGGGCTGCGCCGGCAGCCGCGGCCGGAGGGGCGGCGTGTGCCGAGGAACCCGCACGGGCTCCCGGCTCCGCTGGCCCGGCTCTGCCCGGCCCGGGGCCCCGGGGGGCGGCGTGTGCCGAGGAACCCGCACGGGCTCCCGGCTCCGCTGGCCCGGCTCTGCCCGGCCCGGCGCCCCGGGGGGCGGCGGCAGCGGCGGCGGCACCGCCCCGGGGCTGCGGGGAGCGCGCCGGGCCGGGAGCCGGCGGCGGGGGCGTGTTGTGCGGCGGGGCCACTTGGGGCGAGACGGCAGCTACTCACCGGGAGGGTTTACCGCCGCCGGCGTTGCCATCTTGTCTCTGAGAAGAATTAAGACAAATGCAAGAGGGGCGGAGGGATGCTCGGAGCAGCCCGGGGGAAGCGCGGGAGGGGTGGGCGGGCGGGCCGGGCGGCGCGGGGGCGGCGGCTGCTCCCGCCCCGGGACCGGCGGCGCTGCCCGCTCCGAGCGGGCGGCCCAAGATGTCCGATGGCCCCGCGCCGCCTCTGCTCATGCGCCGCGCTCAGTGAGCATGTGCCGGGCGGCCGCACATGTGCGCTGCGCCCGCGGCCGCCGCTGCCCGCCCGGGACCCCCCGCCAGAACCGGCGGGAGCCGACCCCGACACGGCCCCGGACCGGCCGCCCCCCTCGGGGCTCGAACCCGCGGCCCCGGGGGCGAACTTCCCTGAGGCGGGGGCAGGCGGCGCAGCCCGGGGCGGGAGGGGCGCGGGGCGGGCGGCCCGGCGCGCCCAGAACCTGCGGGAGCGGGGCGCTGGCCTCCGGCACTGAGCGGAAAGATGGGCTAAAGGTGGGCTGCTCTGTGTCACCCTTCAATTGAGGGAGGAGGTTGGGGTGCTGTCCCTGACCTCCGGCACTGCGCGGAAAGATGGGCTAAAGGTGGGCTGCTCTGTGTCACCCTTAAACTGAAGGCAGAGATTGGGGTGCTGTCCGTGACCTCCGGCACTGAGCAGGAAAGACGGGGTGCTCTGTATCAAACTTAAACTGAAGGAGGAGGTTGGGGTGCTGTCCATGCCCTCCTGAGCTTAAGGGGAAGATCGAGGTGCAGGTCAGCACCCCCCAAAGCTGAGCAGATGCCAAGAGCACTGTGGAACGATGTTACCACCATCCGTGATGTCCCCAGATAATGACATCCCTTTCCACCTGAGGTGACGGGGTTCTCTAGAAGGTGGAAGGGGGACAGATCCCCTTGAGTTCACGCTCGTCAAGTGTACAAAAGTGTCCGGGAGTTCTGACATTCTGTGCCCCTCCAGGTGGAGTGCATGAATGGTGCCGTATTCCTCTAAAAACCTTGCTTTGGCTCACACTGCACTTGCTTTCATGCTAAGTAGTGCAACTGAACAACTGATCCTTTGTAACTCAGATCACATTTCAAGGCTTTGCATTGCAAACACAAGGACAAAAATACACTTTTCAATGAAATTGGACATTCTTCTCATAATCTCATAACTCTAGTCTTCAAGGGGAAAAACCCCCACTATCCCAGAATTAAACTGCCAGATTTCTGAAAAGCCACTGGTGTAATAACTGCAGCAGTCATGTGTAATGTGTGTGAAATACTGGGAAAAAAATAATGAATTTTGATAGCTTTGTCATCCCCATGGAATGCTGCAAAAGCCTGTTAATCTTTAAATGCCTGCCCATGGCTGTGCTCAGTTGCCCTGAACAGCCCTGCAGAAGTTGATGGGAGCAGTCAAAATGAAAAGTTGCAAATCAATCCCTTGCTTTGCCAAATGAGTAACCTGAACCAGTTTATCCATTAAGATGTAAATTGGCAGAAAGGCAGGGAAAGCATGGAGGCTGTGTTTGTTGACTCATTTCCTGTAGAGGAGTTTAATCAGAACGGCACTAAATGCTCCTGGTTATCTAGAAAGTTTACTTTATCTTTGATTTACTGTGCTTTTCCCTATCAGATGTGGAGCCGTTTTTCCAAGCGTCTTACTGCTTTAGTGCCTGCTGATGCTGTAGAGTTTTGGATCCTCAGCAGGCAATCTTAATTCTTATCTCAAGGCATTTACCCTGCAAATACTAGACTGTTAATATCAGCAATTTTGTAAATGCAACTTATTTCTGTTCAGATAAAACATTGTGATCTGATGAAATCGTGGCTGTAGTTTTTCTTTTATATTTTGCCTTTTATGAGGAAGGCAAAATTTGGAGTGACTTACCCTGCTGCAGAGTCATAGCTCAATTCCTTCAAATTTCTGCAAAGTCTGGTGTTCAGATTGCACAGGTAATGCTGGTCATGAAAGCTTTTCCATGAGCCTCCATTATGTCAGGTAACATATGTGCATAAAGGTTAAAAGGTCAAGTTCCTAATACTCTAATGATAGTAAAAAACCTTATAAAGCCAGAATTTATAGCATTAGGCACTTCTGAAGTGTCCTCTGAAGACCTTTACAAGTGTTCAGAGGTTAAACCTTATCTCTCTCTTACCAGAAATGCACTAATATTTCTTATTTCGTTCCTATTTTAGAGATAAGGAAGCCACCCTAAAAAAACTGGAGAGATCTGACAAGTGCACTGTCGTAGCTTTCAACAGACAGATGGAATAAGTCCTACAAAGACTGAATATAAACCAAGGAAACCACTCAACTGCCTGTGCTGTCCCCTTGCATGATATCCTGTGAGATGTTAGATTAGCCCAGAAAAAACACATTACAGGGTATTTGATATTGTACTCTGCCTAAATAAGATGTTGGGGCTTAGAATGGAACAGGTTCTGTCAAATCTTCTCTGATTCAGACATAATTATGCAAAATAAAACTGCTTTTCTTTTTTTGTTTGGTGTGAGCTTTGTTGACACGCTCTGTTCAGTTTCACAGGCAATTCTTTGTTCACTTAAATAGATTGAGAAATGAATTGATTTTCTCTCCTCCCCACCTTCTCTATCTTAATAGCCAGTATTAGCAGTCGTTCATAATCCCTGAAACAATCCATAAATGAATGGAATTATTCTCTGTTTATCTGTAATACACTACTTCCTTTCTGTCTCATCCTGAGCCTTTCCAGATCCATGGGGAGATCCATAACACTGGCAACTGATGCTTGTAAAATTGTGTTCTAGTTATGGTGGAAATGCACACTCTGTATTTTATTGCACTGTAATTTAAGGAACACGTACACAGCAAAGCAGGAAATCAATTCAGTTACAGAATGAATTCATGTTTTGTTAAGTTCATGCTGAGCTATGTACCTTGAAAGCCTAAATCCTGTGGAATGGGGCTCCTCACAACAAAAGCAGGGACACGGCTTGACTCTACCCTGGCACTTACAGAGAGATTAAGCAGGGCTGTGTCAATATCAAGCAGAAAATATTATGGATATGCAAGGTGGGCATATGCAAACTTGGCTCCTGTGTCACAATAGAGGGTGCGTCACCATTTTAATGCAATTACAAACAAGTGTTGACATCATGTGTAGCAACAGGAAAATAAACAAATTATGAAAAGTGATTTTTATCTCAATCTTGTTATTATGTACCAGAAAATGTCTGTTAGGTGTCTTTTACAATGATTGTTTCCAATTTAAAGGGCTATTACCACTGAGAGCAGTGCTCAGCATACATGTGTATTCTGTTTGTTGGCTGGAGAGGCAGAAATAGATCAGCTGAGCACTGCAGCACACAGAAACTGCTCCCCATTAACACTTTTCCTTGGAAAGTTCAGCACTGCTCTGCCAGTTGGAAAAAAGTGGACTTCGTACCTTTCTGTGTGTTCATCCCATGACATAAACTAGTAATTTCTGGATAATTTCATTTCTTTTAAATAGAGGAAAAGTAGGGGGTTTTATTGTTATTTCCTTAGAAAAATGGAAGTCTTTCCAAGATGGATTTGAATGAGTAAAAGTCAGAAATAAAAATCACAAATGGAAAAGGAAACAAATTGAAGCAAATTACATTATATATTCACTGTCAGAAACAAACAAAAAAGATCTTCGGTGTTTTTTACCAATTTCTTGAAAGTCCACTTTAATAACAACACTGCAAAACAAGTTCTGAAACTGTGAACTTAGTTACCTAGCAGAATTTTCTTTTCTGGGGACATGAAGAAGTTAAGTGAAATTTCAGACACTTTAATCCAGTCTAATCAAAACCAGTGACATTTTAATGAAGTCTCATACTTTAATAAGACCTCCCAGCTACATTCTTTGATCTGTGTTTCCATTGTAATTGAGTTAATATATTGCACCCAATTCATCCAAAGATCTTGGATAGCTTGGAAGGGTATGATATATGTATATTAAAGCAACCCCATCCACCCACGTACTTGAAACTGGAACATTATATGCCCTTTTTAATTTATTTCGTCATGTATGGGTGGCCACACTTGCCTAAATAAGCTATAGAGACAATGATGAAATTTAAAACATGAACTATCACAGGAAGGTCTTAAAAGCATTTGTTAAGGAAATTACAACCTTGTTCTTTAAACTATCCCATTTAATTTAAGGGAAAACTGCATTTTTCCTATAAAATGCAATAAAACACCTCAATAGGAATGTGTAAGTTATATTAATCTCTATTCAGTCCTGCAGGTATAGAAAAGTAATTTCTATGATGTTCTCTACAGCTATTGCTGTTAAATTCTGCAGTGGTTTTCCTTTAGGGAAAATGACATTGAGTATTAGAGAAACCCTTCTGAAAGTGAAATGTGTGTGGCAGATGTCTCTTACCTAAGAAATTCAACTGAGATCAGACATGTGTTCCTATGCTAGTGGAAGTATGGACTAGAAGCCAAGAGCCTGACAGACATCTTTTATCTCTTAATTTCATCTCTATCATTTTGAGCTTCTTCAAAGTTTGTAGAAATTTAACCATGTATGAACAACCAAAATTTAAGCAACAAAATTTGAAAGTAGAGCCTCAGAGAGGAATAGCTGGTGCAAGCACATTAACACATAACCTGTTTTCTTTGCAGTGTTTACTAAGTAGATTTTATTTTATTTCCTGACATTAACCTCACTCTCTGGCAGAAGCATTGCCAACAGTAGACATCATTAAGCTGAGAGAGGCTGTTGGTGGTTACCTCAGGCAGAACTGACCATAAGGCGTATGGGAATACACTTCTCACACTGCTTTCCTAATTACAGCCCTGAAACCATTCTGTAAAGCAAATGGGAAAGAAACCAAAATGGTATAGAGAGTACTGATCTACTTACATAAGCCCAAGACATGAGCAAAAAGATAGATCTCGGGAACAGCACTGAATCAGCAACTGAGGTCAGACCTCAAAAAAAAAAGGCAAGCCTTTTTTTCCCCAAATGCCATATATCACCCCTTGAACTAAAAGCTTTTTCTTCTGAAGGGACGTGTTGCTGGTACATTTTAATCAGGATATAATGATTTAAAGATACCTATTGGAGTGGAGACACAAAAATGGGGTTCCACATCAGAAGAGAGTCTTGAGCATCTTTATCTCTTCTGACCGTCAGAAATAAGAAACTAAATTCTGCAGAAACAAAACCGTGCATATCAGTAATAGTTCCAATAAAGTGAAGACTTTTTCTTCAACAATTCTGTGTGACATCACCTTACTCACTAGTGCTATAATACCAGCTGGAGTAAAACATCTGTCAATTTAGTACAAACGAGCAATAAAACCAGAGCTGGGCTTTTGCAGGCAAAAGGGCCTTTTTCTCTCACTGCTCAGTGTGGGACCAAACTGCTATTTTCCCAGATTCCTGCTGCTCCAGCTGCTCTATTGCGAGGTCTGCAAATGTAGTAAAGTCTAAAGGTTCAAGTAATGCAACATCCACACTACATGTTTGGAGAAAGTTTTCACATTTTTTTCATGTCTTGGTTTGTGATTTCTAGTTTTTTTAATATTTCTAGACTTGACCTATTTGTAACCAACAAAAGATTGATATGTTCTGACATACAATAAAACCACTGGTAGGACCAGGACACGTTTACATTTATGGCAATGCTGTTTGAAAAACATACTTTAAGTAAGTGGTACATTAGAAAAATACTGCTGCTAACTTACAGGACACCTTTGCCTTGTTTGAAATGAGAATTTATGAACAGTGTTTCAGTAAGTTTTATAAACAACATTCTATCATCTTTACAGGGTTTTCTTTATGTCATCAGAGAGATTTAATGAGTATCATAAGCTGCAAAGAGACTACAATGGCAGAAAATCTCTCACAGTTAATTGCAGCAAAACCATCTGAGTCCCATGAGACATAGAAAGCAACCTCTGTCCTAAGGAAAATAAGAAATTCTGAGGAATGTGGAGCATGCTGTGCTATTTCAGTTGAGCTCAGGACAGCTAGAGAAAACAAATATGTGAAGGAAGTGGCTGTCTGATATTTTCCCTCTGTTCTAATGCTAATTCTATTTTAATTCTTCTCTGCTTCTTCAGACCCTTTTTCTCCAGCTACACAAGATAATGATTTCCAAGAACCATAAAAGAGAACAGAAACACATGCATTTAATTGTCTTATAAATTGAATTATGATTTATGACTGTTTTTACATTTTACAAGTAAGATATTATGCAAATTTTCAGCAGACCCTTTTATTTAAAGAGCTTGCACAAAATATTTTTGATGGCTCTCTACTTGATTTTATTTCTGAAACACACAAACTGAACACATGTACCTGTGTCTCAAAGACCAGGCAGTACAAGCTTAATTATGTTCAAAAATTGAATCCCTGAATTATGGAATGCAGCATAATTAATTTCTGCATTAGCTGAATTGTTCTTTAAAAGTGATGGAGCATCCCTTACCATATGTTTTATGTCTCTTGGAGTTGCATTAACAAGAAGGAACAACTATCTTGAATAGCTGGATATATAGCCATAGATCATTTTTCTTTCCTATCTATTCTTCCAGATCACCATGAATATAATAAAATTCTTCTACCATATCTGCTAATTTATATAAATAAGACTGTGTCAGTATATATTTACATTAAAAACAGTTGCCAACATATAAAAACTAATCAGACCAAAGATGCAGCTGGCTGAACATTTTGTTTTTGAAAATGTCCACTAACTCTGCAACAATTGAGGAAGGAAGGCAGAGACGAGGCAAATACTGAGCTATACTTCCCTCTGCTGTACTCTTGCAGCTTCCAGCAAACTGCAACTACAAGAATTCATGCAGTAGGGGGTTTCATTTGCAAAATAAATCCACTCTGAACATTAGCCCAGTGCTCTGAATTTATTGTGAAACGTCACATCAATTAATTTCTATCCATCCAGGCCAGATGATGTATTGATTCCCCTCAAACAAGAGGCTGAGTGTCAGGATTCTAAACAGTGGAGGGATAGAGTTGGCACACAGATTCCTGTTTGGTAGCTGCATTTTTGGGGCTAGGAAGTAATAGTACAGTGCAAATAGCACTGCAAGGCAACTGAGACGAATGCTTATAAAGAAAAGACTGTGGAATAGCAATGCCTGAGGTGTGTGCTTTGAAGTGTACAAAATAGTGAAAAAATTTGTCACTGAATATCCTGGCTATCCAGGATATCTACTGCATTAATCTCATCTGAATTCATAATGTCAGTGTTCACAGCCACAATGTCATAAGCCTTATTTTGAGGATAAGGCTCCCAGACAATATTAGTCAAATAAATTTTGGGTGCCTGGAAGCTGGAAAATCAGCATCTTCTTTTTCTATTCATCCTGGTCTAAGGAAACAAGAATAAAAAGTAGTAAGCTGATTCACAATTGTCTCCATATTTCAAAATGGAATGTGATGAGGGCTGGGATATTATGTTGGCTTCTCCTGTTTGGTTCGTGAGACAATTCACACTTCTGGAAGAGCCACGTTCTGCCACTCCAGAGCAACATTTTTCCCTGAGTGCACATGGATTTCACTGCAGGGCTGCATGCTCACAGCTAACTTGGAAAGGACATAGCTTTAAAGCTGTTTTCATACTGTTTTTTCATACTGCCTCTTTCATGGTGTGTTTTATTCTGCCCATTGGTGTGAGGCAGAAAGACAAAGCCAAAAAGATCAGAAGAATGGTGGGCTGGGGCCTGATTCCTCAGAGCCTGAGCTACCCTTTTGTAATGTGACGTTTACAGGTTTTGCCAGGGATTTCCCATTCCAAGCACGTTGTGCTTCACCTCAAAGTTCCCATCTATCAATTAGAGTATTGAACGGTGGTGGGAGGCAAAATCAGAGAACAGGATTCTCCAGAAATGCCCTTGGTGCATTGGAGCTACAGAGGAGCAGAGAGATTATGCTAATTCCCAGTCCCTAGGAGGGAGGCTGTTAAGAGGATGTTAAGGCTCTGCAGCTCTGTCTGTCTGCCACAGATTTCCCCCCTTGTTCCAATTACATGGGCAGAGTCCATGGCAGTGACTGTGCACGATGGAGACAGAGCAGAGCACTGAGCAGGTGCAGGAGGAGCTGTGAAATGTGGTTAGTCAGGGCATAAGCAATAATATGGGATCACAGGAACATACTTCCCCAGTGCTTCCAGCTGGAATGGTGCTGGTCCTGGTCTAAATTTGCCTTTAATCATGCTCAGCATCAATCTAATGTTTCCTTTTGCTGCTGCTCCTGTTGCCTGAAACAGATTATTTGCAGGGAGAACAGTGAGGATTCCCAGCCATTATCTGACTGCTCCAAAGCTGCTGAGTGCTACAGAGGCACGTGGCTAGAGTCACCTCTGGAATGGGCAAGGTCTGGGAATGAACAGGTTGGTTTAGACATTTTCCAAGGCCAAAATGTGGACTGGGTAAGTTCTGCCCCCACACTGATCCTTAGACACCTTACTGAACTTGTGATCTTCAAAAGGCTTGAGCAAATCAGGTCTTTGAGAATCTCCTCGAGATGAAAGACAGCTATTAAAAATAGGACTGAATACTCTGTGCCTCATTCCCAATGAACACATCCTTCAGTATGTGTTTGAGGTATTTGTTGTACCTCTCACTGCCTTACCCTGAGCACAGGTGATTGAATAGCAGGAATGTGTTCTGAGGACCAGAATCTGCAAAATGCATCTTTTCTTGCAATATTTCCCATGGAAAAAAATATTGACACAATGTTTTCATACTACCATGACTAATATCAAGTGCTGTTCTCAGACATTTTTCAAATATTAAAAAAAAAAAATAGAACTTCTATTACAACCACATGGAATCAGATTAGCCCGGCTGTTAAGGTATTCACAAAGAAGGCAAATCCTTCTATTTTCTCCTGCCCAAAGCAATAGCAAAATAGAAATAAGCTGTGTGATTACCAGACTGTGGGTGATGGAATTCAAGGTCAAGTTGTGTTACTAATCATCTAAGCATCACTTGTTGCATATGCAAAGCCAACTCTGCTGAACTGTGCTACAACACCATGGAGGTAACAGGGAAGAAAAAGAATTTCTTAAAATACCAATGATTTTTCTGGCACTCACACTGTAAGCAACCCACATTTTTATCTACAGATTAAATTTACATTTTCTGGTCTTCTGTATTGTATCTTCAGAAAAAAACTCTGCCAGAGTCAAATGAAATTTTAGGTATCCACAATTCAAAGGCATGATTCAGTATTTTTAAATTCTTAAGTGTGATGCTGTGGGTCATGTCACAGGATTTAAATAGAGGAGAACTCATTAGTAGCTGCTCATTTATTCCTGTCTTGACTGCCAGGCAGCAGCAATAATACTCAGAAAATTCCTGTCTTTCCCTCACCACAGGATCACATGGGGTTGGAGCTTTGCTCCCAAATCACCTGACATCCATTGCATAGCTCATCAGCACCAGCATTTCCATCCCAAGGAACACAGGAACATGTTCCCTATCCACCTGGGCTTTCTGCTAATGCTTGGGGCTGCTTCAGTCTAGGATTAATGAACTCTGAGCTTCTGTTCTACCAGGATTTGGATGTTAGACGTGTGCCTCGTGCTAGCAAAGTGTGACCATTTATAGGAACGGTTTTAAAGGACTCCTTTAGCATCCAGTCCTGCATAGAGCTGCCCTGGGTTCATCACTTTTCAGGCATACATGCCCACGTAAAGAATGAGAATTTGAGTGCCAATTAACAGCTAATGCCAAGTTCTTGGCATGATGCCCCAGACGTCCTACAGTGTTAGAGTTCTAGTGCTTTCCAAAGTCAATTTCCCTTTTAAAAAATGTATCACTAGTCCTTCTTGATTACAAGTGTAGCTTTTGTATTCATTAAATTGCCTGAATGAGCCCCAAGATAGAGGTTGATGACATTCTTCAATGCAGCAGCTTTTTCGAGAATCTGCAGTTTCATCAAAGTATTCCTTTGGAACATGCTGCCTTTTTTTTTTTTTTTTTTTTTAAAAAAAAGAGGTTTTGGCAAAAAGGTAGAAGCATTTTTTACTCAAAATTTTATTTCAGTGCTATCAAAATCATTCATTTCAAAAGTTAGCATCAAATATTTCTGTCCTGTTAAATGAAGCAAGTCATGACAGCTTTCTGGACTTGAACGCATTGTTGCCACACCAGCCCCTCACCTAAAAGGTAGGGGTTTTAAACTGATACCAGGGAAAGTCCTGGAGAGGCTACAATGCCCTAAGGAACTGCAATTTTATTTTATGATTAGCTTTTTGAAAATAATAATTTGGCTATCTTTCCAAATGCCTGTATTTGGAATTGATAGTGTTATTGAATTGTTGACAGTATTGACATTTTTAATTAGTGCCATTATGTTTCAGAGTGAACAGTTAAATTGCTGGTATTTTCAGCAGGTTTACCTGGTTGCTCTGCTTGTCCAATGGTCCCAAATGCCTCCAAACTCTGTCTAATTGCAGAGAAATAGCAGAGAACATTCCTGAGAAAACAGACAAAGGGTCTACAGAAATTAACAATATCAAGACCTGAACAATAATGAGATGCTGAGATTGTGGCAATAGCACTAAAAGATTAAAAAATAAAATGAAAGTAAATACAAGTGCAGTATATGTATTACATCATTCATCTGCATTCAGTGAGATTCTCAGTTTTAAATATCTATTAAGCTACTGCACAATTTCCTTTTTACCAGAGCAGATTGCGAAAGAACATCTAAATTCTTCCACAACATTTATGTTTCATTCTGCTGCAGAGCACAAAGTGCTGTAATGCACAGCACACAAATTGTCATGTTCTTGTCTGGGGAACAGTCTTGAACTCATTAGTCAGTTTGCCAGCATAAGGAACATAACACAGAACCTGTGAGGTGCATATGGTAACAACTTAGAGTCTTATGACCAATCTGGTTTTTGTAACAGTTTGTGAATACCTCTAAAGTAAATTAGATCTATTAATCTATCTGATTTTGGATGGTTTTTTAAATCTCATATCAAATGGGTTTTTTTTCAGATTTGGATGTTTTCCATTTTAAACGTATGTGCTGTGATTAGAATACCAGAGGGATAGGGATCATTAAAAAAACATTTATCATCTTAAACTGTTACTGTTGGCTTTGCTGCATATCTGGCCACTTTAATGTGTCCTCCTTAAAAGGAAATAATTCCATTTTCCTAGGATAGTCCAGTCTGGTTTTGAGAAAGCCTTGCTTCAAGGTTGCCTATACTGTCTGCTCAGTTCTCACAGTGCTTGTTACTGCTGTGTTTTGGTGTGGCAGTGTCCATCTCCAAAAAGCAAGTTCTGCCTCTGGAAGAAGTCTGACATGTGGCACACTGCAGGGAAATGTGCACCTTGCCAGAAAGGCCGAATCCCACAAGAAAAATTGTTTATGTAAAAGTGTGCAGCAGAGCTTTCCTTTGCTCTAATTAAAGCACAAATGTCATTGTTCTCAGGTTCTTTAAATTAGGTTTATTAAGGTTTATGCCACATTTTGGAATGCGATTAATGTGTGCCTAAGCTTTCCATTTCCTTTAATGTCACAGGGGATGTATTTGATATAATAATGTTATTTAGTATTTTTACAGAAGCTAAAGAAACTGAGATTAGGCTAGTTTGTTGTAAATTAAAAGCTAAATAGAACTCAGTGAATCAATCTTTTTTTTTCTGGCAAGAGTAATTGCTTCTGCATTTTATATTCCTTTTATATATAACTTACATTTCAGCATCCTATCCCTGACATCAAGGATTTATACACAGCTCACTCAGTTTATGGGCAAGATAATTTTTGTTGGTAATTACATGAACTCTAGCATTCACACAAGGGTCATGGGAGGTTATTTAAATTATACAAGTGCCATACAGAGGTAAATTAATGCCCAGATACTGCTTTCATTGTGCAGGTTAGACTGTTAGTCCATGAGCACTGGAATGGAGGTTTTACTCTTAACACAAGGTGTAAATGCTTAAGTAGAACAATCAGGTCCCATAAAATTTTGTAGGTTTGTCATTTTAATGGGCTAACTAAGAAGACTTCCTAGCCCAGTTTTAAAGCAGCTTAGCATGAGTGCTTGCAGGATCCCATGCCATGAAATGCTTTCAATAAAAATAAAATGTAAGGATGAAATGCCAAAATGGACCATGATAGGCTGGGGTGTGGCTCTCCCAAAGTTCACACTCACCTGTGGGCAGCAGCAGGATGGAACTGGAGTTCATGGAAGCACTGGACAAGTTCCTCACTGGTGTGAACAAGGAGACCTGCAGGATCAGTTCCTTTGGACTTCCAGGAGTTCTGAAAAAACCAAATTACCCAAAGTAATATTACATCAGTTTTTGTACCCTTGGTACAAAGGATGAATACAAGGCAAATAAAAGAACTAAGATGCAAAGGTAAATACAGTCCCAGTGCTAAGATTTGTCGCTGATCACTAATTCATATTTGTAATGAAAAAGAGTTTTGGATCCACAAAAGCAAATTCTGGCATTGGCTGTGTCACCTCTCATATGCTTCTTGGAGACAAATATCAGCCTGTTAGTAAGAGCTTGCTGAACCAGTGATCCCTAAATATGAGGAATGCACAGACAGTGGTATTGTTTTATCACTGTCTTATTTGGAACAAGAAAGAAATAATGTCTACCCAGATATGAATTTGGCTTTAATACACAACTGCCAAAGACAAAAAATATTTTTTTAAGTCCAGTGGAATTACATCTGACCAGCATTTCCAGAAATGCCTCCTAAAAATCCCCTAATAAACTCAGTGGCTTATGAAGTAATGTTAGCTAGCGGACACAGACCAGCAAGAAGTAATAATGTACATTGTTGGATTTATTTACTTATCACACAAGATTACTGGAATACGTGCTGGGAGAAGAAAAGGCAGGGACAGAGACACCAAGTTTCTAACCTGTGGATCATGTTAGAACAATTTGGGGATAAAACAGGGAGCCAGATTGTCAAAAGAATGTAAGTGGATGAAAGGAATTGCTTTCTGTGAGTGCCTTCTCTGAGAATGACTGTCAGGAGACAGAGCAAATACAATTTTACCTTGATATTCAGTGACTGTGTGTGTTATTAGATAACTGTGTGAAAAGATGTTTCAGAATTTCATGGGAGCAGCCTTCCACAGGACAATCTTCCCTCTGTCCTGCAGTAAAATTAGATATCAAAATGAAGAAAGTTTTGTTTCATACATATCAAGGTACTATGTTTAGTGAGGGAAAAAACCAAAAGTAGACAGTCCTGATCATTTGCTCTCTCCTGGACAATATATTATTCCTCTTGCCAAAATCCAAAATTATTTCTTTGAGTGGATTGAGAGTCTTAAATATCTTCATTAAGCTGTTTTGAAGTTCCTGATAGTTCATCCTACCTATTTAAGCATATTACCATTATTTTATCTATTTAGATAATTATTTAATCTTTGTCTCCCATATTCTATGTCACTTTTCAACAGAGCACAAATTTAAAAAAAAAGTATATTTAACCATAATGCATAATTTCCAGTGATAAATAAATAAATAAATAAATAAAGGTGATACCAGTGTCAATGGGAAGATTCCTAATGACATCAGTCAGACATGCTGAGCATTTTTTGATGATTAAGAACATTTCATTCTTTATGTGTAATTCCTTTTTTCCCAATGAAGAAGGTGGTGAGTTTGAGCAATTCATTGCATTTGAAAATGAAACACAATGCTTGGTCCTGTTATGCAGAATAAGAGTAGGGAAAAAGCAAGAGAACTCATGGGAAAGGGTCAAGAGTTGGAGCCAAAGCAAAATTGCAGCAGAAATCCTGAAAATCACTCTTGCTAGAACACAATGAGCTGCCCTGAAACCAGATGTGCTGCTCTCAGTTCCCACACCCTTGAGCTGGCAGCCACAGGTGCTGCAGAGGACATTCCCTGTTTGCAGTCCCTGCACAAATTTCTGCCCTCCTGGGAAAGGTCCCTGAGCCTCGTGGCTGCTTCAGGGCCATGAGAAGGAAATTCTTCATTTGAGAATTAAAGCACCAAAGCCACAGGTGACTCCCAGCCCTGCCCACTCCCTGACACACTGGGCAGCTGTCAGAGCAGGCTCTCTCTGGGTACTCTGCTGAGCCACAACCATTAATGACATCTCTTTTTTTCAGTCACGCTTCAAGGCTCACTTTTTCCATTTCCACGTTCCTTCCAGGCAGGATCCTGTTGAGTAACATTCAAAGCTGTAAATCTGTGATGATTTAAGACCTGGCCTTCCATGGGTTTTAGGAGGCTGTGGGTGACTCCGCTGTGGTGGCAGTTTCTTGGGAGCAGTCCTTGAGCTTCCTTTTCCCTGCCTTGGGCTGAGAAGATGCTTGGCCCTTAGCCCAGGTGCAGAGTTGCTCAGGTGGATGTTAATTCTGAGGAGGCAGATGAACAAGGATAGTGCATTGCTCTGAAAACTCAGTGGCACAGGATTTCTGATAGACTTCCTAATCCCCTGCTGCACGAGCTGCATAGATTTATCTTCAGTGGAAACATTTCCATCTCTACAGAGATGGAAAAACCCAAGCTCCTGCCCTGCTCAATATTCCACGCTGACATTAATCCATGGGTGGACCTAGACATGGAGCCCACCCTGGCACAAAGTGGGGCAGGTGTTTGGCTCTAACACAAAGTGAATTTTGTGGACTCATCTACGCCATAAGGATCTGTGGGCAGCTGCACAGCAAACTGGGCTATTGGCAATGTCCACTGGCAGAATTTGAAGCACCCATAAAAATACAAAGTTTATTCCAATATCCATCAAATATTCAATAGAAAGTGCTGATCATTTGACACAGTTTAAAGCCTAATGAGGAAGTCACTCTCTGGTAGCCCCTGTTCTGCTGTGGGCTATAGCTGTTTACTGCAGAGGAATTTCCTTTCAGAAAACTTAATATTTTTCAGAGGATCTGAACAACAGATTGCAAATTCAAAAGCAATAACTCAATACTTAAGAGAATACCACTTGGATGAGCTGTTATTGTTGTTTAATAGCAAATATTTTTGTAGCATGTTGTGGGCAGCTCATTGAAACATGAAGATAATGAAAATCCATGGAGTCTGAAGCTTGGCTGACAAGCCATAGCAGACAGACAACACAAATCTGTGGGATGGGGTGGGAGGCAAGCAGGCACGATGGGATTTCAAAAAAATCCCAAACAAAGCCCAGTCAGGGAAACAGCTTCCAAAATATTTATTAAGGTTTTCAAGGCTTCAAAGATAAAAGAGTCATTCCAAACATAAACTCTCATCCCACACAAACAATTCTTGTACTTACATGCTGTTGTCTCAACAAGCTTTTGTTTTCGGTAGAAAATCTTATTGTTTCTGAATATAATTTCCAGGAGATTAATTTGGAGATGTGACATTGACTTCAGGGAAGTGCTGCATGTGGATGATCACAATTTACCAAAGGCTGAGTGTGCCCTGTCTTGGCCTGTATGGCATGAGAGCAGGGTTAGAGGAAGGAAAGAAGGAAAAAGAGGAAAAGGGAGGAGAAAACAAAGTGTGTCACAATCATGTTCAAACAAAATGTGCTATCCAGAGAAGTTCAACTTAAAGGCACTCGCTTCCTAGACAGTTTCAACAAAATATATTATTATACTTACTTAATTTAAGCATATCTTGAAGACTTTTGCTTTTCCAATAATGGATAGAAACACCAGTTATTATTGTAACTCAGCCAACACGTGGTAGTTGATGAAAATTCCTTGATGAATAAAGATATTAGCACTCTACAGATCCTTTTCAGTAGACAAGAAATTTCTCCACCATGTGGAAAAAAGTCTTGCTTGCTCAGTGAAATATTAGCACAAAAAGGTGAATTCCAAACTACAAGGGAATTTCAACTCCAGTTTAATTTGCTCTCTTCCACTGAAAACCAAACTCCATCAAACCCCAGGTTAGTGCAAATCCCTGTGGTAGTCAGGTATTTTTGGTTATTGTGTGCCCAGGTGTGCTAGGACTTACTTCCACCTGCTGCTGAGATAAGATCTCTGCAGGAGTGTGGTTTCAGCCCACATTTTCTCTGCCTGTTCAGTTATCTGCACCTTTAGGTTCAGCTGCATTCCCTTCCTTTTTCAGACTCTTCCTCTCATCCCCAGGCAGCTGCTCACAGCTCACTCCTCCCTTTCTTGTTCCAACACAATCCTTTTAAGATGTGTATTCTTTTTGATCTCCAGGCTCTCAGACTTGGCAAGCCAGCTGTGTAACTGCCTGGGGCCTGGAAAACAGCACTTTCCCAGCTGATTATTGAATTATTGTTATTTTAACTACCTTGAAGTTGTTTACCCCAGGTATCATGTCTCGATCGCTGTTTTGTTGCCCATTCGTTTCTATCTTCTCCCAGACTAAACAGCTTTCTTGGACTTAACTCTATAAATAATCTCCACATGCACAGGCTGAAGTACATAAACTCTTCATGAAAGCAGAACACTTAATTCCCCTGGTTCTCCAAACCACAGGAGTTAGGATTAGCTATCTAGAACATTATACCAACAATTCCCAGATTTATATGTTAGGCCAGCAGTAGAAAAGGTTACTGTGCTGCAGTCTCTGACTGCTGAATTTGCTCTCCTTTGTAGATTTTCTCAGCTATTCGCATGAATAGGAAGCTGAGGACCACCTGAGGTATTGTATGAACAAGTATCTTCCTTCCAAAAATTTGTAGAAACCATGCATATTTCATGCTTTGTACATTCACTTGCTAAAATTGTCCCTTTGTTTAATATTTTCTAGTTTTCCAACACATCTGTTTCCTTATCTTTCTTTTCTCCTCCCCTATAACTCATATTTTCATACCACTTATTTTTATAAACCATTTTATACAAAGAATGTTTTTTGCAACATTGCCTGAGGTTTCTTAATTTGTTTGTATTCTTTGAATGCCTGGAATAAGCAAAATAACGTACAAATCTATTTCCATTTTTCTGGAAAAGTTTAGCTTCAATTGGTTTGTGTGTGATATTTATCAGATGACATTTATCAGCCAGCTGGTATGGTGAACACCTCTGATATGATACTACAGAAAACTGCAGTGTGAATGAAAGAGGAGATAAGGCTGCACCAACTGTCATTGATTCCACCCTGTCCAGGCCCACACAACACTGAATTAAAATCTTTTTTGTCTTTGGAAACCCTGCCTGTGTCCCCAGCCACTGCTAACAGGGTGACACTGGGAGAAAGCCTTCCTTGAGTAGCCTGGATCCATCTGGAGTCAACTAATGCCTGGGGCTCTCTTCATTCTTGGTGCAAGGATAACACTTTTCTCCAAATTTAGCACTGAGGTGGAATTGCAGCAGCAGGAGTCTTTTGGCACTTTGTAAGAAACTTTTGGAGCCGCTACAAAATCCACCCAGACAAAGCATCCAGCTGCTAGACAAAATGCAATATCCCATTGCAGGGTTAGGAAGTGTTCCTTTGCAAGGCAGGAAGGGCATTCAGCATGCTGGTATTTGTGAGCAGCCACACATCCCAGTATGAGCTTCTGGAGAACAGGTTGTTTCCAAGAGGAATGTCAGAGTTAATCCACTGGAGAGCGAGTGGGTGAGTGTGGGACACGGTGTGGATGTGTGAGCACAGCGGCGTTTGGGGGGATGGAGCCTGACTCTCCTGTGGGAGAAAGGATGGAGTTTGGCTCCCACACAGCCAGCTGCCAGGGCTTGCTCATCCTCTGGCCCCCAGGAGATCCAGCACTGACCCCTGGCTCCGGTACAGCTGGAATTCTCAGGTGTTTGATGAACTGGGCTGTCTTGGAATAAAAGAGATGGATGAGAACTGCAACACTTGTGGAGCTTCAGGACCATTTCTGTGCACTGGTCTATGGCAGGGAAAAGTCCTCTTCCAGACTTTGAAGGCTTTCTCTTGAGAAAGATTTGGGATAGGATGTGGAAACAGATTTTAGGATGCCTTTAAGTCAGTCCTATGTCTTCATATTATCCTAGACAACGGGATTCATTGAGGGAAATTCATTCTCTTTTTCCTGGCAGATAATGAAAAAAAATCCATCAATGTGGATGCTCCTCATCATAGCAGAAAAAAAAGAAAAGCTGTTATTATCAATGGGAGAGGCTCCTTCAGAAAGGTCAGAACAAGCTCTGATTCCCTTTTTTAGCAGAATAGTGAATGGAAAAGTCCATGAAGGGATTCCCATGAAGATTTCCATCAGTCACTTTGGAATGACTACTGTGGTGCAGGCAGGCTCACACTAGCTGAGATAGGACTCAGATTTTCATTACACTGAAATATTTAGCAGCACTAAATAGGTAACAAACATCACTTATATTTTCAAATGTGGAAAAAAGCTGCAGGTTGCAAAAAAACCTAAAAGTTCAAAAGCCTAAAAAAATTGTGTTACAATAACAAGGCTGAGATCTAGGTTTGGTTTCTGGTCTTTCAACTTGTGGCAGAGGTCTAAAAGCTATTTTAGTAAAGGACAGATAATTCCAATATGAGCAAAAATTAAAAGAGATTTGTTCAGTACTGAGCCATTCACAGACACTTGGTCATAAAACAGCAAACAACTCATCATTCTTAATGTTATTTTTCTCTGGGGAACTGAGTTTTTTGTTTGCTGTAATGAACTGTTGTAATTGAGCTCACTTTTACTGAAGTAGAGCTTTTTTCTAAAACAGAAAAGAGAGATGGAGATTTATTTTTATTTAAAAAGATGGTTGCAACAGAATAAATATACAGGCAATATAACCAGGACTTTCTAAGTATGTAAAAAACCCTACATTCAGTTAACTTTATTTTCTGTTTCATTTTTCAAGGAAAGGCATTTAATTTTCGTTGCTGATATATGCTGGCATAGAAGATCAGCAGGCAGATATTATAATGAAGTGTTCTTTGTTTACAGAAAAAAAATTGTGTTCATGATTTTTTAATAATGTTTGACAGTCTCATCAGAAAGAAATGGAGGTCTCAACTGGAATTGTTGTTTGGCATATGCCTGAGGCCTGAGGTTCATTTATTTTGTTCCCCAGCTGAGCTGATTTTATTTGAACTAATAACTGAAAGTTTTCTTGCATCTTTTGCTATGACAGTGCAATGAATGAAGTCCTAATGAATGAGCTGCATTTCTCAGAAAAGTCTTCATTATCTTCATGCCCCTTTCCCCTACACTGCCTGGTAATTTTTAAGGCTGTGATGTTTTATAAGGAGATACAGGTAGCAGGTAAATCAAGATACAGAGGTAACTTTGATCTTCCTTCTACATCTGCAGCTCTAATCAGAGCTGATCATTTGTGGCAAATCAAGCACTGACTTATAGAACAGACTAAGATATAATGGGTACAAGAGTGAAATATAAATCCTACTCATGCAGCTTCATCTCAGGCCCACAGAGAGGTTTGTGGTGTGGCTGGATAATAAGCCCACAGGTGCTATTTAAGTATCTTACCAAGCACATCAGCTAGAAAACCTCAGAGATAATAGTTCTTATCTAAATTGGGCTTGGCATACTGTTTTACTGCACCCCTTGGAAATCATAGAGGATGAGCCTGGAAGATTATTTTGTTTAATGAAAAAAGCTGGGAGCATTAAGTGCAGCCTTTTAGAGGACAAAAAAATGCTCTGCAGAATAAACAGGACTATGATAGCAAAGCAGAGACATGTCCCACCCAAAGCCCATCACCTCTCAGCTCACTATCTCAAGGCCATTCCACTTCCAGAGGAACATCCCATCCACTGAAGGGCATTCCAGAACAACCAGTCAGTTTGGGGTTTATAGTTTCTCCATTTGGATCCTAAGTTCTTAGATATTCCCTTTGACAATAGGACATACTGGAGGGTTTTTATTTGAAGACATTTTCCCTGCAGTTCTCTGAACTGCATCGAGATGCTTGCTTCCTGCACAGAAACCCCAAAGCATCCATGGCAGGAATGCATGATTTGCTCTATAGAAAAAAAAAAAAACCAAAAAACAAAAAAACAACCAGCTTGCATTTGGCATAATGAACCATTTTGTGTTCCAAGTCCATATTTTCAATTTGATTCTCCCAGTCATAAATGTCTTGTGATGCTGAGTAACAACAACATAATCTGAAAATTATGCCCAGCTGAATGAGATTGTTCATAGCTGTTATTCCTCATCTATGACTTACACATTCCAGATATGATGCATTTTTTACCTGCATGCTGTTCCAAGGGATACATGCCATGGAGAATGGCAAACACTTGAAGGGAGCCTCACATAATGTATGAGTCCATTACCCACAGTCTTATGATCCATCCTTTAACAACCTAGATTTTGTTTGAGATTCTTCCCATCTCTTAAGAAGGTCTAACTTGCTGTAATTGTTTTTTGATTTAGTTTTGCTCCCTAGACATCTTAATTCACAAGTCTTAGGTTGTTGCTTAATACAAAGCATTAAAAACAGATTCACACCCATACTACTTGATGTATTCAGACATTAGCTAATAAGCAAAAATTCATGTGTTGAAACAAATCTAATAGTCAATGTCTGCCCACAGACACCATCTGAGATGGCAGATGAGTCCTTCCCATCACTGTAACATCAAGTCCCAGGTCACCATCCTCCCAGAGCATGAACCACACTCATTTTGGCTGTTCCACTGAGAGACTGAGCACATTTTTTGCAAAGCAGCAGGAGCTCTCTGCTTTCAAGAGGGTTCATCAACTCTCTGCTCAGTGCTCCCAGCCCCACCACACACAGACTGTAAAGACATGAGCAGCCCAGTTCTGCCCTAGATAAACACTGGCCATTAATGTAACTCACATATGATATATTTAAAAAAGATTATCATATCATCATATCATATCATATCATATCATATCATATCAATCATATCATATCATATATCATAATTATATAATATTGTAATTATGTTATATGTGTGTATATATAATATACACATATATAAATATTTCTTAGTAGATTCTTCAAAGCATTACTGGCCCAAGACAACCATCAGCATGTTAGACAGCTTCAGAGAGCATTCTGGACCCTCAGACCTGAACTCCTCTCTCATCCCATCTCCTGACTTAATTGAGTCAGGAGAACATTAATGGGACAGCACAGGCACTGCACTCGCCTTTCTCTTTGTAGAAGCTGGCTGCATAAAAACCCCATTTTGCTAACTCCTTCATTTTCAGCCAGATTGCTTTCTTTGCTATTGCAATTCTTTTGACCCAGGCTTTTGAATGTTTGACTTCAGTTCTAAGGAGAATGAGAATAAAGATGCACAGAAAAGGAGTTCATTACATCTTGCATTTCCCCAAAGACACAGGAGAAAGAGAAAAGAAATATTTCCCTGATGATCCCATTCAATTTTTGTTCTCTTGAAGGCTTTTAGGGGCTGGCTACATAAAATAATTTGTTTTATTCCTCAGAATTTTCAGTACCAAAGGAAGCTGGATAGGTAGAATTAATAATGTTCAAATGGGAAAGAATTTTCATTTTCTCTCCCTGCTGTGCAAGGAATAACTATCACAGAAGAGCAGGAAGAGGCCAATGGCCTGTCCTGGCTTCATCCCATGACCTGTATCAGGGTTGTGAATTTCCAGCCTCTGTCCTGGCATAGTCTGGGATAGCTGGGGTTTGTTCACACACTCCAGGTCTGACTTTCCTTTTTATTTCAGTGCATCCAAGGGCTAAACCACCCTCTTGCACACCCCCAGCCCCCTCCTCAGCTGCTGTTCAGGGCTCTCAGTAGCTCCAACTGCCTCAACTGCCTCACATGTTGGCAAAATCAAACCTTCACTACGTAGCCCCTCCTTCAGTATCACTGTCTCTTTTCAAGTCAAAACCACCTCCAAAATGAATACATGAGCCTTCAGAGGCAGTTCCCCAAAAATTCCAGTGGCAAGATCCAAATGCAGAATGTGTTTGGAGAAAAGACATTCTCTGATCTCATGGACAATCAGGGCTGTCTGCATACCTCTCTGTTCACATCATCTGCTTTCCTTTCTGCTCTTTTCCCTCTCGTCCTGAAATACAAAACCACAAATTCCCATGGCTCCAGAGCACATATCTTCACCAAACTGAAGGATTTTTTAAGGCTGGGCCTGCCCTCTCATCAACTGTGAAGGATTTAATGCAATTTTGGGCACAGAGAGTACAATTTATGTAAATAGATCTTAAATATTCCATTAGATCAGGTTCAAATTCTATGATCCCACTTTCAGTAAAACTTTTATTTTTACTGGAGGCATACCTGGATTTGTGTGACAGGAGGATTTCTCCTAATTCTTGACCTCAGAGAGAACAACTGTATAGAAAGAGTAAGGAGAGTAAAGTTGAACTCATGGGTTTAACAGAAGAACATTAGGGATGAAAAGTTATGAATTAAATAATGCATTTTATTTGTACAATAGGAGTACAAGCACCCAGAGAAACTAAAGAAGAAAAGCTGAAATGGATTATAGAAGCGTATGGAATCTGCTAATTTAAGAGAAGAATATAAGCTCATTAAGATATTGATGCCCAGAGTTAAGTGTCCCATTAAATTAGAAAGCATGTCTCTAATTCAAATTAGATGTTTTGCTGGCTAAATACTCAGTTCCTTTTTCTTCTCTTCTAAAAGAACTGTTATATCTCTAATCAAATACAATGAAATCAGTTTAAGAAATATTTGGGAATTTCCTGCTGGAGGAGACAAGTATAATTCCCATGCATTCACTTTTACAGGGTCTGACTATGTAGACATACTCAGGACAATTCTTCTGAAATAAGTAGATTCCTAAATTATTTGTTTGTAGCTATATGCTTATATTGAAAATGAAGGTGTTTGTCTTTCATCTTAGGTTAAATTATTCTGGAATAATAAAATACAGATCATCACCACTAAAGGTAGGAAACAGTGTCCCTCTCACACATTAAACAATTTAACTGTGACAAGTTAATTCAGTGTGGATGCAAATCTGGTCTCACACATAAAATAAATTAATATTGTCCTAACCCTTAATGTGCAAATGTCTACTTTTTATAACTATTTTTCTTCTAGGACACGATATCAAGTAGATTTTCCTCTAGTTACTGTCATGAGATGTGTAGTAAGGAAGTCCTTATTCTAGTCCTTGATTTCTATAGGTTGCAGTGAGCAGCTGACCATGGAGCCAGCTGAAAGATGACAAAGCAAGAGAATAACTCAAATTTGAATTACAGTTTATTTAAATATCTGAGGAAAAAGAATGATCTTTTGGCTAACTTTGGAAGGAGGAACAGAACACTCTAAGCTTTTTATAACCTGAAGTTGTATGCTCCAAGTCCTCTGAAGGCTCAAGTGACTTGAGCAGTCTTTGCTCAGTGTCTTTCCCCCCATTTTTCTCTTGCCCAGCTGAAAGAAGAGTGGCAAGGTGATCTTCCTGCAGCCATTGCCTGCAGCTCAGCTTCCCTCTGTGCAGGCCATGCTCTTCACCCTGCTGTACACTAACTACCACAAGTTATGCCAGGATATTCCTAGGGCTATTCCATGCAGCCACAATTAACCTGTAACACTTATTCAGATGTTACAAATTTTTTTTAAGCATACAGAGCCTGTTCTTGACACAGCTACACTGTTACTATATAAATATTTCTATATTTATGACAAATAAATAAATACATTTAGAGCAAACATAAATTCGTACCTGAACTGGTTTATTTTTCTCATGGACAAGCACTCTGCACTATATGGCTCCCTTCAATATTACACATCCAGAGTCAATTATAAACCTTTATATTTCTCTAGCAGGAAGGTTAAAATTCAATTCTCCTTTATTGCAGTTTGCAAATACAATATACACTCCAGCTGGCTAGCAAAAGCTCCTCAGTTAAATCATTTTGTGCAACACTCCTTCTTAGTCACTGATACCACCCTACACAGCAACAGCCTGACAGCCCCTCACTTCCAGGCTATTTATTGGTCTGTCCTTAAATGGGAGAGTTCTTTTACAACATACTTGCTTTTTATTGAAATGACTGCAAAGAGAGTTTTGTGTTTCTTTTTGTTTTGAGGGGTTTCTGGGTGAGGGCACGACGGTGCTTTTAGGTTTTCAGTGTCTCTTGAGGCTTTGAGTCCATGCTGTCATGCTTTGTGCCTCTCCCCAGTAAATCAAGTGCCTGGTTCTTTGCTTTCAGGGTTTAAAATGCTGTCACCAAATAGAAAGTGATGTATTAGCATAGCAGAGTTCCTGCGTTATTGAACTGAAGCACGGAGCCCAAAAACCAAAGGAAAATGATCCACTGGAATCTATATTCCTTCCCTCACCACAGCTCCAGAACATGAGATTATTATGCTTGTTAGAATAACTACTTATCTGCCCGTGGCAGAGCTGGTGTTTCCTGGAATGTTGAGAAGGTCCACACTTAATTATGGTGCTGACTTGAATATTTTTGTCCAACTCATACTTTAAAGAAATCCATTATAGCTTATCCCCAACCAAGGGAAATAAATGGACTTACTTGAAGGATCAATATACTCCAAAAGGGTGAGGTAGGAATAAAGAGGAATATTGGAGCACCTTTCTACAGGGTCCTATAAAGGCCGAGAACCTTCAGTGTGAGTTAATTGTTTCTGCTACCAATACTGCAGCTCTCAGGTTTTCCTGCTTTGCTTACAACAAGGCTGTCACCTGGCAATCCTGCTTGTTACATCTGCATCATTTTGTCTGACTTGACTGGACACTCCCTGGGACAGGAACTGTGTCTTGTCTGCATTTTAAAAGTAAAGACACATGCATAATACATAATTACTATGCAAAACAAACTTAACATTCAAAGCAGCTTTGTTGGTTTTTGTTTTCTATGACTCAACAAATTTGTTACCTTGAGGTGCTAAACACAGTTGTGAGAACAAGAGTGAGAAAAAAAAGTCAGTTTTGCTACTATAGAATTGTCTTCTCATTTCATAGGAATCCGCTGGTGCTGACACTGATATGTGCTGGTTTCCCCTCTCCTCCTAGGTGTTATTTTTGTGAAAGTGCAAAGCAGCACCTTCCCAGCAACATCTGTCAGACAAGAAGACTGAGTATTTTTGGCATTTTCACAGGCAGAAATTATAGCACAAAAAACAATAGGTACAGGACCAATGATGCTGACAGGTATCATAGAAACCTGCATTTATATAGGAATTCCAGAAGAAACTTAAGTATAGCTAATAAAACACTTTTCTAAGGGGAAATGGGCTCTTTCTAGATGCCTGTCCTTGACTGCCCTTTTTCTAAAGAATCCAATTAATAATCCTGAAAAATTTATTAGCCACACTGTTTTGGTTGCTGGGATTTCCCTGTGCTATCTGAAAGGACAATCAGCCCCTGGGGATGCTCAAAGACTTTGCTAAGGGGGTCAAAACCTTCCCTCACCAATAAAAAGCTGCTGCTCTTCTCCTGATATCTTAATGCACCCTTCAGTGTCAGAGAAAATCTCCCCTGCCCAAGAGCCCTGGGGGATGAGGGAATCAACACCTTACACAGCACCTGTTCTTAGAAAATGTTTATCAATGATTGCTCTGTTATCTATTGGGGGTGCCTATGTGGAAATATATCCCCATTTTTGCCCGCAGGACTGCAATGTATTTGTTTTCACGGATTTGCCACACATGGTTAGGCACAATTAGCATTTGCAGGAGGCTTGGGTAACAGGCAAGCACGGCCCCAAAATGGGGCTTTTCTCCTGAGAGCCCCTTTGAAGGTCAGGGTTGGAGCAGGCAGTGGCTCAGCTTCACAAATCCTCTCAGTCCCTCTGGTTATGGGGAAAGCGAGTACAATTCCCCCACGGCTTCCCAAAGGCACTGAGTGAAACATCTCAGTATAGTACAGAAAATGTTAGGGTGCCTAATGAGGAATTAGTGGCACTGTGTCTCCTGGTCATTGTGTCTTTTTATTATTACTGCTCATTAATTCTGCCCCATCTGCATGGAGGAGCCCCCATAAGTGACAGACACTCTGCAGACAGAGGACAAAGGTGACAGTCCGTCCTTCAAGACTAGAGCAATGTTAAATCCGAGATGTTAATCCATGAAGTTTTAGGCTACTACTTTTTGACTGTATCCAGCAGGGCTGGTTTAGTGCATTTCAGAGCTAGGAAACCCCTCCCCTTCACTTGTACTTCTGAAAAGCAGATTTAGTTCAATTGACAGAGTGCGTTCCTCAACATTTAAAATTGCATTGGCTTGAATTTCTATTGTTAACTTGAGCTCTCTCTGAAACATATAAATTAGTGTTTGGCTGAGAATTCCGCTGTAAGTTGCAGAATACGACAACTTGCAGGATACAGAACTGTAAAGCAAGATGAAGCATCCCCAGCCCCTTTGCCTTTAAAATGCCATGGAAGCACAGAGGCTCTCGGCAGAACACCTTATCTGCTCTCCAAAGCTGTGCCTCTTCATCCTTCCCTTATGAAGACCCAGGGGATTGCTTACTTAGCATACACCAGAGGCAATGGATAGGGTGAGCAGCTACTGCAGCCAGAAGCCCCCAGCACCGAGCACGGGCAATTCCCTCCACATGCAGAGACTTTGGAGCTGAATTTGCTGAGCAGAGAGCCTCGGCTGGGCGAGCCATGTGTGCCCGGGCAGAGCAGCCCCTGCCGCTCGGCTGGAGAGCAATGCAGTAAGTGCTGGGATATTGCAGCAGGCACCGCTCCCCCGGCTAACCCGGAGCTGAAGCTTTGCAGCTTCTGCCGGGAGAGACACCAGCTCCAGCCCGGGAGCAGTGTCAGGGCTGCGAGATTTTTGTTGTTGGAGGAAGTGGAGGGATAGAGTGGGTTTGCAGCGCCAGGGACGGTGGGCTCTGCTTTGTGTGGCTGTGTGGGTGTTGCAGGGGGTGCTGGCTGTGTGTCCTGGGCTGGACTGGGGCTGCTGGCTTTGGGGGGGCTTTCCGTGGTCATGTTGGACGGGGTTTGAACAGAGATGTGCTCAATAACTTAATGTCAGCAGGCATTTGTGTTCTCCTTCATCATGCAGCATGTTTCCTGTGCTTGGGCACAAACTATTTTCTGTACTAGTACCAGGTACTCTGATACTGGATTTACAGGGGCTGTGCCTTTGGGTAACGATGAATTGTAGATTGAAACTATGTGAATGAGTGATGGTGGGTAATACTTTTATTTCACTTCAGCAGATATGGCTAATTTCTAGTTTGTGGTAAATTCTTCACTGTGGTCTCTGAATTGCAGATGCTTTTTTGGTAGATAAATGTTTGTAAGCAGTACTTTATCATAGCAGAGCTGTGGCTTTCTTCAGATTCTGATGTTCTGTTTCTGTATTCTGCAGCATCAGCTTTCTGTTTGTACTGAGTAGGAGAGGGAAAGCATGAGTTAAAGTTTGCTTTATATGAGGAAGGATTTTTACATAGTTTGAAAGTGTTTGCAAAATTAGCATTTGGGCAGTAATTTCAGGCCTTTGGAAAGATCTGTGCAGCATTTAAAGTAAATCTAACCATATAGTTTTTATACTGTTACTTAGAAACTAATACCAAGCTTCATTTCTCTGCTTTCTTGGTACAGCTTCCTCAGTGACTTACGAGCTCTGGCTTTAGGATAACTGCCTGCCTTCAGCCTCACTGCCATTTTGGGCTTCAGGCATGTTTAACTCTTTAAGGCAATATTTGCAAATTTTTTTTTAAGAGAGCAGTACATGCAACCGCCAAAATTTAGGGATTCTGTTTCTGCTGCTCAGTCAAATGTCAATAATAAATAGCCATTGGTCTCTTGTAAAGGAGCACTAATGAAACTATTCTTTGGTCTTCCCACTCAATATTTGTTTGTAAGTTGGGGTTTGTTTAGTTCTTGTAAAATATTCACATAATGAACAAAGAACTATTCCTCTGATAAATCTGCCATTTTAGTTTTGAGCAAAATTTGTAGCATTACTAATTTGAAGGGATAATTCTCAAAAATTAGGCAAATAAAGCTCAGCTCCTTCTAAAAGAGTTTTTGCAGAGATGCTGCTGCTGATGTGTGTAATGTTTAGTCCCAGGCATAGCTGATGAGAGGAAAAAAATACCCTGGAAGTTATGGCACCTTTTCACTCTCGTGCAACATGCGTGTCTTGGAGTTTTTTCCATGAGATTGATGCTCAGGTGCAGAAAAGATAATTCCTCTGGCACTGCTGTCAAGAGAATTTTCTCATTTTCATCTAAGAGAAGCCTTGTGACATATGCTGTTATTGAGTTTCAATTGCTAAGATAATGCAAAATTAATAAATTATGATTATTCTTCATTAGCTGTACAACTTTGAAGATGGACAAATCTACAAGGAGGGTGGATCCCATCTGAATCTGATCTGTTCCCTTCCTCCCTTTCTCTCCAACCCCTACTTCTCCCCTTCTGTTTATGAGCCTCTGATAGGTGCTATATTTGCTCTCATTTAAGGATCTGAACCTAAGATCAGTGCAATTTTTCCAGTCACAGGCTCACAATCCATGTGTGCCTCATCTGCTCCTGTTTTCTCCATCTAGATTTCCAGCAAAGCCAGTAACAAACTTGGAAAATATGAGAATTTATTATACAGGATCTCTGACTGAGCATTATAAAGCTGGTGTTGGTATTTCTGTTATGGGGAAGTCACAGGAATTTTGCCTAAAACGTTCTCTGAACACACGGTTTTGATGACATTATCATCAGATATTTTCAGGTAAACTAACTCCAGTAATTTAACAAGCTATTGTTTTCAAATTATTTCCTCTGAGGTACAAAACAGGGGAGGGAAAGAAATGCAAAGAAGAAGTTGGATGTTGGAAAGTCGCTGGATTCATAATGAGAATCACAAGACAAAAAGGAAGATTATGTCTGATTTTATGCTTTCTGAGTCTTTAATCAAAATGTGTTTCCTGAACTGGAACCTCAGAATTACTTGCCAAATATTATTGTTCATGTCAAATGTAAAATGGAGAACATTAGGTATAAAATCTAATTTCTCAGCCTAGAATAAGCATATTAGTAAACATTATGTTTTCACCTCATCGTGCCTGTAAGTAACCCTGGCAGGAGCCTTGCCTCAGAAGTCAAGTTCACTTTATTGCATTGCAACCTGAGAGAGAAACACACAAAGGGAAGTTTACTAATTTTGTCCTACATTGCCAGTAATGAGCTGCAAGTCAATTTAATTAATGAAGAGTAGCTGTTCAACATTTGTAGTCACCTGAACTACTTTTGCATCACTGTATTTCTACCCGTTTTTGACGTGTAGAGGCACGGACAGATTTCCCTGACAGTGAGAAATACTACTGCCATTTAAGTACAAAACTGGATAAAAGAATATACAGTGGGTGGATAAACATGATGCATAATTTCAAAGCCCAGTGGAAGTGTGTGTCATTGTTGCACCAGGAAGCAATGGCACAGACATGTCACATTAAAAGACACGACATTCAGCACTTTCTCAAAGAGATAAGTTTAGCTGTGTTTGTACTAGAGTGGGGAATTTTTGTGCCATGTTTAGTAGAACTGTCATGTTTATAAAGAAATACATCTTACAGCTAGTGACTTCCAAAATGTGCCACATACATAGTCAATACTTTCTGACTACAAAAGGAAGGACATTTTCTTCCTTTCTTGTTTTTCAAGGGTAGGCTTTCTGATGGCGTCAACTACTTAGATATGCTGCATAGTAATTATTTTATTCATATGTATGAAAGAAAATCTCTTAGAGTCTTCATTATACTTATCTGCTGTGAGCATCAAGACGGAATTTAACTGGGATTTTCAGATATATGCTTAGACAGTCCATTTTCAACAACAAAATGAATATGCTATTATTTTCCACTATCACTTCTTTCCAAGGGCAATTACTTAATACTCGGTAATAGCTACAGTTTAGGATACTTCATTTGCCACAGTGACTCTCCTCACTTTCCACACCCACACAAACCCCAGAACTTACTGTGAGTAAAGCAGCAGTGCAGTAGCATTCAAGGAGGATTAAAGGACTAAGATTGAGTACTTCCTAAAGCCTGCAGCCTGAGCTGTCATTTCAAACAGGAGCAAAAGTGATGTACCTGCCGTTCCCAAGTGCTATTCAAAAGGTGTAGATATGCACACAAAAACCATGCAGAATTAGAAAGATCACATGCTATGTTTGGCAAAGTATCTTCAAAGTGCACCTGGTAAGGCAGGGTGACCTTCAGGAAGTGCAGAAGAGCTGGCCCACAATTCTGTCACCTTCTGCATCTATTCCTTAAAGCTTTAGGCAAGAATTCTGGCATCTGGGTTTTTGAGGATAATTCAGGACATTGAACTTTAAAAGGAGGCTGTGGAAGTCTGTATTCTAACAAACTTAGTCATGAGCAACAAACTGCAAATCAGCATCTGATTTTCACTGAAATATCTGGAAGAAACTCCAAACTCCATGTGCTCAGCTCTGAATCTTCATGAGTTCATGGAACCTTTAATGAACTTTTCTTTCCTCTTGGACAGAAATACAAAGGAAACAGTGTGTGAACTAAAAAAGGTTTTGCTTGAATGATGGCTGCAGAAACACACACCTCTTCTCAGCATTATTTTAGCATTTAAGTTTCAAATCGATTTCATCCAGCCCTGGGGAGACTAAGCCTCTGGGGATCCTATTCATGACACTCAGAATTCATAGTCAGCCAGAGAGATTCCTAGACAGGAGGAGCATTGTATCCCCCAGTGTCAGTCAGGACTTTGTTCAGAGGGAAAGATGAGGAAATGGGACAGAAGGTTGCTGAAAACACAGATGCTCACATTTCTTCTGCTAGAAACAGGGAATGATTTATTTCTTTTTATCATAAATCACAGGCTTTGCTTCAAGGCTTCAAGGCTTTGCTTTAGACTTTCAATCAGTGCTGATGGCTGTAAAGAATCACATGCCCAAGCAAATCTAAACTACTTGGTGGAAAAGCCTTCCATTTCTCTCCCTGCCCCATCTGATTGATTTCATGATTACTGGAGAATTTGCTGCTTCACACATTTAGTTTGTCTTATAAACTGGTCCAAGGCAGCTGATGTCACCCATCCAATTTTGTTTCCATATTCAAATTCAAGCTCCCATTCTCCCTGTCAGCATCACCAATATATCTATGACTTCTTACCAAATAACCATATCACACCATATGCTGCGGAATTGTTTTGGATTTTCACCGGTTTAGTTTAGAATTCAGCCCTCAGTCTGAGCATAATTCAGCTGGGAAGAGATCAATTCTAGAATCACAGAGTGCTTTGGGTTTGAAGGGGCCTGAAAGCTCATCCCATTCCAACCCCCTGCCATGGGCAAGGAATCTTCACTAGACCAGGATGCTCAGAACTCCGTTTAGCCTCTCCTAGAACACTTCCAGGGAAATGATTTTTAAAAAGCCTGGTGACAGCCATGAGCCAAAAGCCTCATGTGATACTATGAAAAAAAGTGGGAATGAAAAGAAGAGGAAACCTCAGCTACCAACACAGAGGGAGCCAATTTTTGCCAGTAAGATCTTCTCAGGAAAGTGTCTCCCATTATTAGAAGTCCAAATAATGATAAGTCATAATTGGTCAAAGTCAATAAACTTAAAGTAACCAAACTGAAAAGACTGAACGCTGAAAAAATAAACATTGCATTCATTTTGTTTTCAATTTTGGGGTATTCTTAAGGATTTGTGCTTCAAAGCTTTCATCTTCAAGCACATGAGATCATTTTAAAATAAAGAATTTTATATCCTTGCACAGTAACCTCAGCAGAGCTTCAAAAGCATCATCTCATATGAAAATCACACAAGGTTAAAATTTAGGTAATCCCTATATTGAGAATAACAAATTTACAAAACATTACTTGCTTCTGGTTTGTTTTTATTTTTCACAACATTACGTGGCCATGTTTGTGTCTTACAGCCAGTAGAAATGTTTCCCAGAAAGAGAAATTGAGAGATTTTCTACCATCTGCATCAGCAAACCCCCAGAAAATGGTGTTTTCTGGATTATACTCTGCCTCTGAGCTCACTGTATCAGCACTGCAGTTTTGCAAGTTGCAAGGCAAAAGGCAGCCAGAAAGGAAATACCCAAGTAAAGCTGATCCAATTCTTGTTCAGCTGCAAAAGTATTCAGAAATATCTTTCCTTACTCTTTTCATGTGCTATATTTGGTCAGCACACTGAAGTTGACTTGCATTATGTTCTCTCCCATTCAGACCCTGTCACACCATTACAGCACTGACAGTTCTCATCTCCATGCTCACTATGGGTATTCTCTGGGAAGAAGAAGATTCTGCTGTTTGGAAACACCTGCTTTCACTTCATATCATTTTCCTTCTGCCACATCTTAGTAATGAGCTCTTTTAAGAATTGCCTGGAAAATGGGAACAGGTTGGTAACAGCAAGGAAAAAAAACCAAAACAAACTCAGAATTGCATCTGTGAAGGAGGTTTTCCCCAGCTGCCTTCTGCTTTGGGTCTTGCTCCCATATCCATGGAAGGCAGTGAGGAGACTCCCACTGACTCTGCATCAGAAACTAAAAGACTTCTCTGGGAGGTATATTGGGAGTATTTTTGGTGATGTTTCTGATGCAGAAAAAAAGAAGTGCAGGAGCTCATGACCTTGCAAACCCTGGCCATGGTGATCAGCCCCCCCTGGGCAAACACCCAGCTCCCCTCAGAGCCTTTATTTGCCACAGACATTAAACATTCATAGCTGGGCTGTTATAGACAGTAGAGTTTTGTTCCTTCCTCTTGTATTCTAATATTGTCTTGATTTAAATTACATACAAAACAAAGGAAATAATAATTTAGAAAAGGAATGAAAGCATAATACAAGCACAAATAAAATTTGATTACAGACAGAATTAAAGTAGATGGAGTAATTTTTCCTATGAGGAAATACTGCACCTGAGGAGGGTGTTTTGTATAATACTCCATAGCTTGGGATTTGATTTAAAAAGCCTTTTGGACACTCTTAGATCTCAAAATGTAGAGAAAACCAGCAAGGGAATGAGTCTCTTTTTTTTATGTTTAAAGCATTTCCTTCATATAATCCTTGTAAAACCGAGATTTTGGTGAGAAATAATAAGTGCATACAAATGAAGCAAATTCTCTGAAAGGAGAAAAACAAAACAAAATAAAAAACAAAAAAAAACCCAAATAAATCAAGATTTGTAAAGAAAATGCAAGCAGAATATATTCCACAGTAAGTTTCCTTAAGCAATATTTAGTGCTAGGCATTTTTTGTCTCTAATGTAAGAGCAAAAGCAGCAGGTCCCAGCTGGATACACCTGCCTCTCTTGACGAAGCAGCTGAACATTTCAGCAAGCAGCCAAGGAAGGGGTATGTTCATGTGCTGCTTCATTTCAAGCTGCTGGACAGACTTGTACAGCAACCTGTCAGGGTTGCTGACATCAGTATTTGTCTCCAAAACTACTCTGTGACACTGGGATTGACTTAAAAGGACACTCTCAAGCTGTTAGGAAGCACAGTCTGCACAGAAACCATCACTGTCTGTAAGAGTTGAGTAGGGGTAAAATACAGAGAGGGCATTTAATTTATAATTGTGTACAAGTACACACATAGAGAGATGCAAACCTTAGGGCTTGTTTTGGGGTTTCCAACAGCTGCTCACTAAAAAGGGCTGCTAAGAAGGACTTGGGAGCCACTGGAGCCCACAAGCAACACAAGGTTTTTGTAGTGTTTATGTTATGAAGAAAATATACTAAGCTGCTCATGAAACAAAAGAAGCTCAGAGCTTTTCCATTCTCTTTTTTTGTTTTTAACACTCTGAATTTCCTTCCCTGAGCCTGTAGACATGAAGGAATAACACCTTACAAGCACTGCTCCCTGGCCCTGCCCATGGGCACAGATTAAATAGCAGAGATGGAGCTAAATGTGCTGCCTGACTCTACAGAAGAGCTTTCTGGTTCCCCTGCACCTGGGATCTTGCTGTTAAAGTCATGCTATGCTTTCATGTGATATTTAATCAGTCACCATCCATAAGAAAACACCTCAGCTGACTGCTGGGCTTTTTTTTTCCCTCGTGGTTATCATTCAAGTGTCCTTCTACTGATTGTGGAATAAACGCTTGCCTGGGTTTCAAATGCCTGGACATGCTGCATGTGTGGTAGGTGAAACTTCTCAGCCTACACATTGCAAATACAAGGGACCAGTCTTACCCTTTGCCCTGCAGTTACCATTGCTGTCATAGCAACTTGGCCCCATATATTCAAAGTTTAAGTGTGTTTGTAAGCCTGCTGCCCTCAAAACCATTTCTGTGTGCTCCAGTGACTTCACTGGGCAGTTTGGCAGCAGAGTGCCACACTGAATTCTTCTCAGTTAAAATTCACAGGAGTTATAGTTTAACACAGAAAGGAACAGACTGGTTGTGTAGGAGAACCACAGGAGCAACCAACCCAGGCTGAGGTTTTTTATGAAATCTGATTTAGTGATTTAAATTTATTTGGTTTTCTGAGATGGTCTAGAGCTCACAGACAGTGTATTAGTCTGTCTTGGCTGACAAGAGGTAAATTCTAAAGATGAATGACCTTGGTTTCGTGCTGTCTTGGAAACATAACAATAACCCTACCACACTGGAAGTAATACTTTTCACTGAAGTTCCCTACCCCATCTGTAGTTATGGCCATATTATGTACAATGCCACAGTAATAACAGAAACACATCAACATGGACCTTGCTGAAAATGGCTCTAGCAGAGCTTTGAAAGCCATTTCTTCAGGTGAATGAAGTAAAGAGCAAAACCTTTCATCTCCAGGAACGTGTGAGCCTTTCTAGTGCACTTCGAAGCTTGGCCAGCTGGAAGCAGGAGCTGTGGCAAACTGCTGTGGAGCCTGCTTGGAAGCTGATCCCAGCACAGGAATTGAAATAAATGAATTTGGCACCTAAAAGAAGGTTTTGTGGAGTCAACGCTTTCTAAGCAGAGGACAGAGAGAGATTTGGCAAGGTTGATGCATACATTATTGACATTTTAATGTCACAAAGGGGTAATCCCAGGTCTAACTCTGAGCCAGCTGAACTTGTCGTGGTCTTGAAGCCCACCCTGCTCAGGTGTGGGGCTGAAGTGATGCTGAAGTGACAGCCTGGGTGGGCAGGGGAATTCTAGACACTGTCAGAACATACAAATGCAGAATAAACACCTCATCCTTTTTGTACTAACCTGTGATTTTCTGTATTCCCTACTACCCACCCACCAAAGATAAAGCTTTTATGCTGATAGTTGTCAGAGAATGAGCATGACAATGTTGATAAAATAAATAATCTGTGCCTGCTTTTGGTTGTTCAAACCAAAACACTTTTTAAAAGGAATCTTTCTGAAATGGAAATCAATGATGGTTGGCTTCATTCTCAGAACATTGCCTTGGGACACTGAAGTGCAAAATGCTTTGCTGATATTTTGGACACAGTGCAGAAGAATTTTCCAAGTGATTTTCTATCTCCCAGGAAAAAAATATTGTATTTTCCCATTTGCATTTGGATAACTTGTAATTTGTATCTTAAAGCAAGTATCTGCAAAATGTTCATGCCTGCAGCATTTTTAAAATTAATAGCAGAGAAGGAAATAACACTGGCTGTCTAGCAGAATTTTTTCTGTTGGATTTAGTAAGAATGGGATACTCTATGTAAAGAAAGTCTTGCTTCCTTATTTGCTTAGGGATCAGAACCGTTGTCTTTAGCTTTCTTTTCTCCTGACAATTTCTTCCTGTAATCTCCTTATGTTCCTACATTAAAACCTTTGGCTGAATTGAGAGGTAGACTAACTGAAAATTTAAGCTACACATTAGTAAACATAACAGGAGGCAATGGAACAAGTCACCCACAAAGAGAGAAAAACAGTGAACAACACGAATCTGTGCTGCCTCACCTACTTTTTATTCATTCTTAAAAAAAAAAAAAAAGTTTCCTGAAACATCTTTCTTCCTACATTTGCAAGTTACATCTGCTCACACAAAGTTCATGATATGCAGAATGGTTTGCACCATGGTTAGGTCTGTTCTAAGGAGATAAGAATGGATTTTAATCAGTGGCAAGCACAGAACTGTGTCAGGAGGAACCAAGAGTCTGAGCACATCCAGGGGAGCGAAGAGGCAGGATTTGAGATGGGCCCAGTGACCTTGTCAGGGGGCACACAGAGCTCCTCAAAATGCCTCAGCATCAGCTGAAAGCATCTTCTCCAAGTGTAAGGTGTGTGGTGTTACAAAACCCTACCTCAAAAATCACACAGCAGGGGATTCCAGGTCACCCTTCTGAGGGATGGGGGAGCAGAGGCAGAGGAGCTCTGGAACCTCTCAAAGAGCATTGCCAGCACTGTTTCTCTGAGAAAGGATCATGCTCCATAACCAGCACAGCAGATACAGTACCTCAAATCGCTTTTCTGCAAGAAAACCAGGACTGCCTCACCCAGAGCTAGAGCAGCACCAAGGTGCTCAGTTCCTCAGGGAGGAAGGGGCTTGTGGAAGGAACAATTCTAAAGCACCAAGCCAGAATCAAAGTATCAAATAAACCTCCTTGTCTAGAACATTTTCCTTGCTTTTCCCCCTCTTCACCACATGATCCAACAAAGTGTCTCACCCTTTGACTGTCTGGAAAATGTGATAAGTTTGATCAGGAAAAGAAAAATTTCTCCCCCAGCTCTATTAAATTCTGTGGGTGCCCTGAGAGAAGATGATCTTTGGACAGCAGCAGAATATATGATCGCAAGCAGACAGTAATTTTATTACACAACTGCCCAATAGCACTTGTCTGAAATATTTTGAAGTTCTATGGCATAGAGAAAGTCAGCATTTTTTAAAGCAGTTTAAACCATAAAACAAGAGTAGTAACCAGCAGGGGAAAATAAGAATAGCTGTTCCTTCAGAATTTTTGAGTGATTAGACTAATTTTCAACCTTTCTTGTATATGATCTATTATTTAATCTTCCACCTTACTTCATAGCAGCAAACAACAGTCTATTTTAAACCTCTGTTTTTCCTCCATTATTAAAGCATTACTCTCTAAAAGAATGGATTTTTGCAAAATGTTAAGAGGGAGAAGAAAGCAGGAGCAGCTCCAAAAAAGGTTCAGATGGCTCTGCCAGTCCTGCTGCTGTGCCATGTCACTGCTGCTGTCAAGAATATTCCTCATCTTGAAAGCCAAATCAAAGAGAATTTTAAAATAAGGAATAAAATTAGAAGATCAAACATGTGAGGTAAGGAAAGTGGGATCTGGTCCAGTATTTACTATATTTTTTCCCATATTTGTATTATCATGAATAAAAATCAGTAAATGCTCTAACTGCAATTTATGTCAGACTAAAAAGGAGATAAACAATCAAGTTTCTACAATATTTCACTTTTATCACATAACATGGGCTAACTACTGCATTTTTTCCCCACTTGATCTCTTTTTAAGGTTATCTTAAAGAGTTTCCTCCCTCTTTATATGAAAGGATGAATTCTAGTTCTAAACAGATTTGCTCAGCAAAATTTTCTGATTTCTGTTCTTCCAGTTTCTTCTCATGGTATTAGCAGTTTCTTTTTTTTTTCCCACACAACTCTTGCTAATATAAACTTGCATTAACATGTTGCTTATTGGGCCCATAAAAAAAAATTATCATCCAGGGTGTTAAATAACTACTGAAGGTCTTGTAAAAATACATTTAGCAGGCAAGAATGTCTTTGAATGAATAATAATCACATCAAAATAGCAAAGATGATTCTATACACCTCTTTCTTTTAGATATTTTTTTAGATCTCCGTAACTTTCTGAGAATGGGTGCTTAAAATGCTGGTGTGAATACAGAGCAGAAAACCTGAAGTCATTTACTTTCAATCCTTCTCAAAAATACTCTGCATTTGCTTGTACAGCAGAACAGCTCTGGGGACGCTGAAAGGGTGCTGTGAAAATCACTGCCCCGTAAAGTCCTTGCTGGCTACTGTTTAGAAAAGGAATTTGTGAAGGAATAAAAGCACTTTTTCACCAGGTTACAAAAAAGGAGAAGGAATAAATAGTTTCCAGTTGCTGGAACTAAAAAAGACGAGGAAGAGCAAGTGCATGCAAAGAGGGAAAACCACAGTTCTCCTTTGCAAAAAAGAAGGAATGAAGTGTAAAAGGCATTCAAGAAAATAATTCTACCCCAGCCACAGGAAAGATTTGTGTATGATCAACTTCTGTTTGCTGCAGAGCAGTTGCCAATGTATTTTCATGTAAGCTGATGTTGTTTTCCCTGCTTGAGTGGCATAGCAATAATAAATACATTTATTATTCATTAAATGCCTTCAAAATATTTTAATATGCCTCAGCATTTCCAAGGTGTTCAAATCACAGCAGTAAAACACCCTGTTCACATAATTTGCTGCCCTAAACACTGAATATTGCAGTTTGTAGTTTAAAGTTTCTGAGTGCACATTGTCAGACTGAGTGGAGAATCACTTTCGGTATCTGGAGTCAAACACCTAAAAAGAAACTTTCCTCTTAAAAACTACACCCCACCCACCCCCCACCCCCCCAAAAGAAAGCTGCCATTATACACAGTTCAATTCTTCCATATTTTAAAAGAGGTTTCATAAAATTCACCAAGTTCAGAGATTGTTAAATGAGGAAAATGATGTTTTTAAGGTAAAGGTAGATCAATAGATAGGTGCTGTAGTATGTGCATGCATTGTTTGTGTGATTTGGTTTGATTGTTTCTTTTCTATTCAAAAACTCCAAGCCCTGACCCCCAAACAAACAAAACCAAAAAACCAACCAAAAAAAAAACAAACCACAAACCAAAAAACAAACCAGGAAAGGAATGAGGAATGAAGATTTACTCTTATGGTTTCCTTTACTTGCTGTTTGGAAGTAAGACTTCAGTGACCACAAGGTCCCAGCCTAGATCTGCATGATGGAGGGCTCTGTATAGCATTTCCTGAGTGCCACTGCACACCAAAGCAGATGGAAGGTGATTTATGGTCTTTGTGGTTTATGGGGATAAAGGAGCAGAGAATTATGCCTAGATCACTGTGTCCCAAATAATTCCTTAAGGTTATCAAGTTTGCACAGCTCTTTCTTATGTTAAGTTTGTGCCGGAAAAAGAAGAATAAATCAAAATAAGAGGAAGTGAACCACTGAAGCAGAATGCAGAGGGAATGTACCAAAGCACATAGTGCTTATTTATCTACAGCTGAACCACATCAACCAGGGAGAAGTTTTATTCCCAGTCACTGCTCAGAGCTTGCAGTGAAACACTCCCAGATTATATTATTGTCACCAAGTCCAGCATTTGGTGAACTTTATCTACAATTAGAGCCTGGCAACGTGTAGGCCATAAGCAAATAAATCTGAAAGCTAAATAGTTTTTCTTCTTAAAAGATTAGCACTTGAACATCTAACTGCAGTTACTGGAGTTGTGTCCTGTGAGATGCCAAGAGGGAAATCCTTCAGAGACCTACGAGCAGCCTGTGGTACAAAGAGCAGTGCCACGAGGTGCTCAGCCCTTTCCTGCTGCCAGTCTTGGAAAGGGCTCAGAGACACTGCAGACGTGATCCTAACATGACTGGAACTGGCAGAAGCCTCTCTACCAAGATGCAAAATGAGTATGTGTTGGTGTTACTTCCTGCATGTCTCCCAAGTAAGAATGTGGAACTCCAGGTATGCAGGGGATGCTTCCCAGAGGTCTGGGAAACTGATTCTGACAGTGACAGAACTGCCCCTCATGAACTTCAGCACATCCCAGGAGCCAAGGCTGGTTTTGTCATTTGCTAACATCACTGCAGTTTGAAACTTAAAATGGAGCTTGTTACAACCCTGGCCAACGACTTGTCACAGGGAGTTCTCTAAGAACTCTTGCTTTCATATTAATGAAGTCAGGAATTGACAAATCTGCTGTTCTTTAGGGCAAATGCTGCTGCAGGGGTTATATGAGGCTGTGGTCTCAGTCAATGTGGTGTGGGATTTACCATTCAGTTCCAAAATGAAAAAAAGTGCAATTAAATGCTCTTGAAAATGTCCTGTGCTAGGAAGAAAAGCCCTTCAAAATAGAATTTTATCTACTTGGTCCAAGTCCATGGCTCTTTAATGTTTCTGTAAGCAGTAATGATTTTATCATGCAAGACAAATACCCATTGATTTGAGTTTCTAATGGCATGATTTGAGTTGCTAGGTCACGCTTCCTATATATTTGTTTAATTAATTTTTCTGACCTTCCTTCCATTTAATACTTGGGATGAAAAACTTACATTTTAGCAGCTGTGTGGATGTTAGTCCGAAGCACCCATGATGTCAAAGGTTTTGTATTCATTTACTAACCAAATTATTTTGAGCATTTAAAAAATAATATGCACAGTCAGCACAGATTTTTGGTACCTTTTTTTCAGCTCAATCTTATATCACTTATCACATGGATTAAAATTAATTCATACACATTAACCTACAGGAAAGAGATGGTTACTGATTCTTGAGATATGAGGAAAACATCTGAATTCCAGGGAGGATTCCAGATAAATGCATTAATTTTTAAAGTTGAAAAGTTCCTGCCTACTTTAATTAGCAATGCTTAAATTTTCTGCCTTAACATTCAATAATAAAGGTGGAGATTGGGAGAAGTGCCATGTCCAGTACAGAGCAATGTGCAGGCAATTCCAGGTGATGTCCAGCATGCCAAGCACATACCTTAAATGTGACAGTATTAGTTGGACTTAGGTTAAATGTCAAAGGCATAGGAATAAATTGGTTTCATCTATTTAAAGAAGGTGGAATAAAACACTGGGCTGGCCATAATGATTATGGTGTTGTTATTTATTTTTTAATTAATATTGAACAACCTGTACTGCAGCTAACTTCAAGACACTTCAGAATTGCACTCCTCATTCTCTGGCTGGAGAGTAAAAGCCTTGGTAGGATAAATAATGTTTTCATTCTAGGACCCTACAGAAAACTACTTTTCCTAGTATCTTCATTGCACAGAGAAGAGATTCTTGATTTTCTTACCTCATCTTACAAGGAAAATACTCACCTTTCCACCCCATCTCTGAGATATGAAATATAAAACTCAGAAACAGATGCAGTCCCAGCTCTGAAGTCCCAACAGAGGAGAAAACCAGTTCCTGTCTCACCACGCTTCTTTAACTCAATGCAATATTTACCAGGATAGAGCTGGGTATGATCCCTCACCCTGCTGGCCTGGGATAAATGATTTTTTGCACCTGTCCATCCCAAACCCTCTGTCCCCTCCTCTCCCTGCAGTTTGCCAGTGTGGCTGATCCTGTGCTTGCTCCCAGGCCTGCTCTGGGTTATTAAGGGGGAATTTTATTAACACATTCAAACTGAAACACCACAGAGTTTTATATCAGAGATTTGCCATTGGGGTAGAGGGAAAGAAATAAAGAAAAGAACAGCTGGGCACAATACCCACAACTCAGCATGTCTGAGCACCAATCTCTGTTTACTTCTAGAAGCTGAACATTATATTAACCACTGGGAAAGAGACAGCTTGCATGGGAGACAGCAGGGTTTTAGTGCTGATACATTTCAGTTGCCCCTCTGTTGAGGTCAGTGGGACAGAGGCAGGTGACTGTCACTGCCAAGTGATACTCTCTGAACTGTGGAAAACCCTCCGACCCAGAGAAGAGACACAAAGCCAACTACAAACTCCTCCTGGTGCAATGGTGTAATACCATGTTGTGTTAGATCCACAGCTCAACAGCCTTCAGAAGCTATTTTAATCAATTAAGAACAGTTGGACCCTTTAGCACATAGTTACCATCATCTACTTATTATGCACTTAAAATGCAATTATAGACAGGAAAATAATGTTCATTTTCTATTGGCCTCGTTTTCCTTGAGTGAATTAAGTCTGCTTCTCATCTGCAGTCACAGTCCCAGCTGCTTCCTGACTGAAACAGATCCTGTAGGCTTTTTATATCCAGTAGCAATGCAGCAATGCCATATGCAAGGCCAGGGTGTGTGGGGGAGCTAGGATGTCTCCTGGCTCCTGAATTATTAGGCTGTTCCAAGTTCCACTGAGGAATCAGTCCCTGTGTGGTGATTCATGAGGTAGCAAAGAATCTAGATCCAGTTCTCAGGCTATGATTTTAGGGTTAGAAAAGCAGTGTTGTTTCTCAAGCTTAAAAAAAACATAACAGAAGGGATGATAATTTTTGGAGTCCCTGCCTGTAACAGAGCAGGTCTCTGAGGCTATTTATTATCTTGGTGGTAAAGTAGAAAAGGTGAATGCATAGCAAAGGAGTTTTCCTAAACATATATAAATAGCAAACCATTACACTCTCACCGGAAGAAGGAAAATTTGCAGACAGGGCAAAGCTCAAGAACTCCCAAGCCCACGAATGCTTGTGTTCCCTGAATGTCATTGATGCAAGTCACTTGCTGCCATAATTAGCTGTGTCAGAAGACCTGAAATAGAAGGGGGTGGAGAGGAGTCCCTGCAGAGTGAACTGACAGGGCTGTGTACCAGGGCGGTGTGTGGAGAGGATACCCCCAATTTCTTAAATCTGCTTTCCTTCCTGACCACAGCATCTACAGGGTCACTTGATGGACAGATATGCATAGGCTGGCCACGTTTCACCAGTAGATTGCTCCACAGTTTCAAGGTTATATTTATGAGAAACCTGCCAAATGCTTTAGTTGGTGTCCAGTACAGTAGGTCACCAAGAAAATTTAAAAAAAAATCAAACAAACCCATCCCAGGGCAGCATTCAGGAAACTACTTCATAGGAGAAGTTTTAAGTTGTACCAAGACAGCCTATCAGACTTCTGGAAGACGTTTTTTAATCTATACCTTCCATAGATGCCAAAGGAATAATTTGGATACTTCTCACTGTGGTCAGGTGCAGGTTTTTATGCTGCTACTATAATATTTAAACACTTCCTACTAAATATTGCATATCAATAGAACTGGCTATATCAAACAGCAGGTAATTGCTGGCACGTATTTTTCAAAGTCAAAACTCTGCTTGAACTTCCCTTTGAGAAAATTAGGGTTTTATTAGCTGGCAGACGAGGGGAAGTGATTCCAAGGGCAATTTGGCTTGGGAATACAGTGTTCCAATCAGAGCATCCTTTCTGGCAGCAAGGCTTTCCTGAGAAAGTTCAGCAGGGTTTCCTGAGACTGTTTAGCTCTGAGACCTGATTTTTATGGAGGCCTTGGAAGAAGCTGAGATGGTACTTGCAGAAATATGAAGCCAGCAATGCACAGACCCCCCTGCCTTTCTCGCTGCAAAGTCAGCAGTGAGTCAGTGCACGGAATAAAAAAGGTTGAGGAGGAGGAAGTCTAAAGTTTGTGTTTGTCACACCACTGCACAAAGTGGGAATGCCAAGTGTAGGCTGCCAGCCTATACATCCCACTGACTCCATGGAGGCGTCTTGGAAGCACCAAGTTTACTCACTGAGTACCACACTGTCCTCAGATGTAAAATATACATCTGACCCAGCAGATGTAAACAGTGCTGCCCTTGATTTTCCTGCTCATGAGGGACATTTACCACAGCCATGGTGGCATTTGTGTTTTGCTGAGCCCTAAAGCTCTGGGTTAAAGTGAAGCAGTCAGAAGTTTCTAGCTGCCCACGGTCTGTCTGGTTGAAGTCAATGCAGTTTTTATGAGGCATTTTATTATTAAAATAATTCCTCTAGAAATCAACCCTCCCACTGCCTGTCCAACATTTACAAAACTAATTTAGTTCAAGGGTGCTCGCAGTCATGTAAATAGAAGCCAGACATTTTTCTCTGCTAGGAGAAAGTCATTCAAAGAGAGGTACCCAGCCATGTGCAGGCCATATTTTAGCATGCCCATAAAGAGCTATATTCTAGCTGAGTGCTGTATATCTCAGTGCTTCTGAATGGTTTGCAGTTGCAGTGTTCCCTCAGCCCAGGAAGGGTGCCTGAGGCCCCATTATTTACTTTGTGTCACTCCAGGGCTGCTGACCTGGGTAGCAGGACGTGCATCAGGCTGTGTGTGAGCAGCTCCAGAGCCTCCTTCCCAACTCCATCCCCTTTAGCCACCAGCCTGTACATGACTGCCCTACTTGAGGCTCTGCATATTTACAGGAACTGAATTTTGTGGCACTCAGAGCAGAGGGTGCAGCTGGGGCAGTCATGCACATGGACAGAGGTGCTGGAGGAAATCTCCATTTGCAAAGTTCACTTTGCAGAGCCCAGACTTACAGACTGGGGACAATGTTGGAGGTTTCTGCTGTTAAAAGAGTTTCCTTCTATCTTTGCTTAATGTCTTCTCAGTTAATAATTAGTTTCAGTAATTCAGAAAAATAGAAGCAATAAGAAGCAATAAGAAGCAATAAGAAGCAATAAGTTTTATCTGTGTTCCTTTGGAAGTGTTGATTCCTAAACTCAGCTAGAATTGAGGCCTGTGCTTCGCTGTTACAGGTGGCTTGAGCAATCCTGCTCTAAACAGACAACTTGAAACAAAACCTGTTCCCTTGCCTTGTCCTGCCACAGACAATCCCTGTGACTGTGTTAGCTGCCCCTGCACAAACCCTGAACATCTCACAAACCTCTGCTTGCCAGGCTGCACCTGCACACAGGCTTCCACCCAAAAGAAAATGTATATTTTAGTATAGAGGGAGCCATTTTCCCCCAGCCACAGCATCCAGATAATTCTTTGTGTTAACCTAGAGTGACATGGCACAAGATCTGTGTCTTTTTTTTTCTGTGGATCAGAAACAATGCAGAACTGGGCAAAACCACTTGTCCTCATTTGCCTTCTAAGAGAAGACCTATGCAGAACCACAATGGAGTTATAAATCTCCTTCTGCCACCTCACTCTCCCCTTGTCAATGAAACCCCTGCCTTAAGAAGTCTGACTGTTGCTGGCACATGAATAGGAGCAGCTTCTGAGCACAGCACTGATGGAACAGCAGCAGCAGAATTGCAGCTGAGCAGCTGAGAAGCAAGGGCTGCTTTTGAGCTCAGTGCCCTGCCCTTCCAGATGCTCCAGGCTCAGCTGCAGCACATTGAACCTGTGGGAGATCTGGAGTCATTCCCTAACATCAGGCTCAGCACTAGGATAATTTAGAAGACCCTGCAGAGAAAACAGTCCAAGGGGAAACAAAGAATACATAATATATTAAAAAAAAAAATCAGTTCCATATCTGCATTTGCCCATACATAAAAATTAGCCTTAGAAAAATCTAGTTCTGTATGGAGTCATGACTGCAGTCCCATTAGTTCCTGTTCTAACATAAATCTTCACACAGAAGTACACCAAATGAGGTAGGAAAATGTAGTTAATCCTAATGGTGTCATCATGTCGTGCTCCCTGCACAGTTTTAAAGATCATTGGCTGGACACTCTGTACCTGTCTGGTACTCAAGGTAATTGTCTTGGTGCTCAAAGGTAATTGCCTGTTCTTCAGCACACACAGATGTGGGGATGGAATTCCTGTATGTTAGATGTGTACTTGCTTCTGGCCCAAAGTCACCTGTACTGCAAAGCAACTCTCCATTGCCTGCATTTGCAATTAATTAAACTTCCAAGAGCATGGGCATAAAACGAGCCTGTGACAATAAAGAAATAGCACCATGGACAGGCAGAGACCTGCTGGGACACACCTCACCTTATTATTCACAGGAATGAGCTGTTTGACTTTAGTTTCTTTCCATGCATGAAGAGCTTTTGAGGAATCTCATTATTGCACTGAATATAAATATATTCAGTAAATATGAAGAGACAGAAGTTAAACTAGAAGCAAAGATCAGTGCCTGGTTTTCAAAGTATTAGAGCTGTATTACTTACAGATAGAAATAGAGATTGAAGCTGAAATTGGATTGGATCTTAAATATCTTCTCTTCTCTTAAAGGGACTTCCTAGAGGCAGCCCACAAGCATTGGCAATCCAAGAAATAGCATCAGAAATCTATTTCTGGGCAGCCCAGTGTCTGAGGGGAGATGCTCCTTAAGGACACTGTGTCACATTGGGCAGCCCACCCTCCAACACCCACAACTGCTGTTTTAGGAAGTCATAGGGCAGACCCTGATTAGTGGTTTCAGGGTCTATTTCTGGACCAGTTGTCTGTAATTCATCCAGTTCAAAAAGCCTTCTGGTACTGCCTGCATTCCTCTGTGGTAGCAAGTTTTGGGAAGTCACTACCTGCAGAATAAAGAACCCCTTTTTCCAATAACAAGGTGGTTGTGTACCAAGGTGTTTTTGGTAGTTCATTGAATGCCCCCAAGTCTACCTATTTTGTAAACTGGTGATTTTTTTTAATTGAGAGGAAACAATTTTCTCACTCACCTGATCTGTGACGTTTTATAGCTCAAACATGATTCTGCAGCCACCTTTTCCCCATCTTCTTCAGACACTTTTAAAGGAATTGATCACCCCTTTGATCATTTTAGTTATCCTAAAGAGAATTTCTAGGTATCTATTCCTCAGCCTATTTCTCTGCTTTTAAACCTCAGTGATCCCAGTCCATTAAAAATGAAATAAAAAATTACAACAAGGGGTAAAAGAGCACTTATCTGGGCACATTCAGAAGTCAGTGTGATCCCTGCAAGGATCACAAACTGCTGAGTCAGGTCAGGCAAGTCCTTGTGGCTCCCTGTACATTAGGTTCACTTAAAAATGTTCCTTGTGGCTAATGGTGCATTAATAAGGTATTGGCTGTCTGGGACTGTGGGGTGCTGTGCCAAAGCCAGTCCTTTATAAATTGAACATGTACAAAGGTTCTGGCAGTCTGATTCCCAGTGACCCACTGACAAGCTACTGATCTAGCTGAAGATGTGGAAATGGAATGTAATTGCCCACAATCTTTTTAATCAAGGACTACACTTCCAGTAATCTGCTGCAGTGACAGAGAAAACAACATCAGGCTGTAACACATGTCTGGAATCAAAGCTCTTTTCTGTACAGTCTTAATTAAAGAGAGTTTCTGACTACAAGTTTTATAGAAAAGTCAATGAGCTTCCAGCTGAGGAAAAGACCTTTCTTGATGTGATGAAAAGGCTGCACGTATACTTAGAGAGTGTACATGATCAGAAAAAAACATGGAGAAACACAGGTGGCACTCAGGCTATGGGTTATACTTGAGAATATCTTCAATACAGTTTGGGATGAGAGGGAAGGAGGGAATGAAAAAGCATCAGTCACCCCCAAAACAAACAAAGCTTTGGCCAAAGTGATCACCAGCATGGACCAGAACTCCTGCAGGGAAGTTGAATTAGAGCCTGGCCTGGAGCAGCCCCCCAGGGCATGGGTACCTGAGGATTCACCCAGGGAACATGGCCCAGAACTGAGAACAACAACCATGGTGATAATCATGGGGTGGATTTTTACTGCTTGGACAGTCCTCAATGTCAGGCTGTGCTGGTGGTCACTAAATTGGTGTTCTGTCCACCTCCTGCCACCAAAGCCCAGTCAGAAAAGTCCCATTGTTTCACCATTCTGAGAAATAATTTTTGACTGTTCTCTGTCTTTGATTAAACAAACTGGATTTTATACCCATCCATCTGGCACTTCTAATAAATGCATTCTGCTACCAAGAGATACTCAAAGTTTACAAGTTTAATTTGTCATCCCTCTGTAAAACCACATTGTAACATAACAATCTCTCTGTCACAGAAGCCAAGTTTAGCAGAATTTCATAGAATCACAGAATGGTTTGGGTTGGAAGGGACCTTTATAGGTCATCAAGCTCCAAGCCTGCTGCCATGAGCTGGGAGATCTGTAATTAGATCAAGTTGCTCAGAGCCCTGTTCAACCTTACCTTGAATATTTCCAGATACCCTGCTATGTTTTATCACCCTCCTTGTAAAAATGTTCTTCCTTATATCAGATCTAAACAGATCCTGTTTTTGTTTAAAACCATTGCCCCTTATCTTAACACAACAGCCCCTGCTAAAAAGTTTGTCCCCATTTGCACAGGCAGCCCTTTAGCAGCCAGCCTTGCTGCCAAAAACCAGCCTTGGACACATTTGATTTACTGCAATAGAAATTGCCCACATGTCCTGGGAAGGACAAGAGACAGAGACCATGAACAGCTGGGGCTCAGAGTCAGGATCCTGACTGATCCTCACTCATCTCAGCAATGGGCCATTTATCCTTTCTCCCAGCCTCACTTGGTGACATGCCAGATTTGGAGGCTGCTTTATTTGTTACCTACCTACAGAGCTGTAGACTAGAGCTCAATTGCCCTTAAATTCTTATCAGGATCCTTCACTCCAGCCAGGGCTGTCATGGAAAATGTAATGCATGTCCTGACTCAAGGTTTTGGTTCATTTGTAATAAAAATCATCTGGCTTCTCTCTGAAGGAAGATGCAATCCATCCCTGTTGGGAGACAGTGGAAAATACAGTTTATGTGGGTGCCAACTGGATCCTCATCAGAAAGAATCTTTTGTGCAGTGTTCATGTGCAGAGCTGTGCAGAAAGGGGTGTGGGGGGGTCTGAAAACAGGAAGATTTTCTGTGCTCTTGAGCTGTTTGGCTGCTCACCCTGGTTCCAGATGGTGCTGGAGGCACTCAGTGCCTCTGAAAACAGGCCAGCTTTTATTCTCCCTGTTCTTATAGTAGCAGGAGAAAAACTGCCCTCTTGAGAAAAGAAAACAGGGAAAAACTAGTAATGATATTTCTGTTTCTCCCGTTGACAAATCATAGCTGGAATTAGATAACACGCTGCAACAATTCTGGTTTTCCAGCTGGAGAGAGAGAAGCTGCTGTGAATGTCCCACGTAGCACAAGGCTCTGCTCCCTGGAACAGCCCTAACCCAAACTCATTTGGATCACCTGGGACCCCTAATGTTTCATTTCAGATCTTCAATTATTCTTTCCTCCTATTCCTCACAGCAGCAAGGAGAGATAAATCTGTGTAACTAGGGCTGGTTTTTCCATTGTTTTCTAAGTGTTTCTCATCCTTACCCAACAACATTCCTGGGCTCTGGGGCTGCTCCTCCTGGGGTCCATTTCTGCCCAGTGACCTGAAAACAGAGGCTGACAGGTTTATACCTCATGTCCTGCTTTGCAGTCAGGTCCATATTTCTACTACATCTCAGGCTTATTCATTCAGTCTTTAAGACTCCTTTGCAAGATTTTTTTTTTTTCCTTCAGTTTAAGGTAGGATGCAGTTCAGCTGGCATCACAGCCCTGGTTACATCACCACAAGGAACCAGAGGAGGAGGAGCACAGGAGGTTTTGTGCATGAGCACAAGCTGCAAACATCCATCCTCACCATGCCCTGCAGATGGGGGATTGGTTCAGAAAAGGAACAGACAGGGGCAGTGCCTTTGCTGGAAGCCCGGTGTAAAACCTGTGTCACTTTGTCTTGTTTTGATCCAGAACACACTCTTGACTTTGAACTTTATTTTTGCTTATGTTTAATTATTTAATTATGTTTAATTGATCAAATCCCTCTCCCCACAATTTTCTGAGGTTCTGAGAAAGGCCTGCATTTAAAAAGTGTATGAATCAATTATCAGTAAGGATCAAAGAGTACCTGCAGCTATTACAATGGCAAAGCCACCTGTAACTCTTTTGGATGTTTTACTGCTTATTTGTTAAAACTTTCTTGACTAGGAGTTACCTTCATTAGCAAGAATTTAACTTTTGATTTAAAATGAGTGATTCAGAGAAGAAGCAGGCCTATATGATTCCTTTCTGCTTATATTTGTGGCAGTTCTATAGGCATAACCCAGCTATTTTTGCTGTGAATTCATCCACAATACTTTTCCTCAATTGGAAAAATATTGATACAGCCTCAATCTGATCTGTATGTAGTTTTTCAACATGAAAGGGCAAGAGATGTGTCTCTGAGAGGTATCCTGCAAGTTAAAGAATACTGGACATCACCACCACAAGGTAATATTTATGTAAAAAGGAGTTCTACGTTGAAGTGAGCCTTTTGTTTTTGTAAAAAAAAATAATAATTCAGAGCAGTACAGAAAAATATGGGTCATTTTTCCTCCTTGTCAGCTTTGCTGCAGTGAAAAATTTCTCCATAGTTTTGCTTATAATTCTCCTGGCTAACAGTCATTGTTTAATTTATAAAATAACTGCCAGGACCAACAGGCATGTTTGTCTGCTTTCAGAGGATTTAAACAGTAGAGAGTTTAAAAAGCAGATATTCCATTAAAATGAGTTTATATCATATCTATTCAGACCTAACAAGCCTTGGCTTAAAAGCCTAATCCATTTATTTCTCTAAGACTCCTTTACATTTGCCTCTTGCCTTGACGAAAGGGGATGCTCTCAGTGCATCACAGCAGTGATAAGGAAAACAGCTTCAGCCCCCTTATCAAAATACACAAGGAATGAAGGATGGTCCTGCTCAGACAGATGTTCCTTCTCAAGCTCATCCAAACTTTCCATATCACAGGTATTGCTTTGCATTTTCCGGGCATTATCTCCTAAAGGATGAATCAATGTTCCCACCAGCCCCAGGGTGGAAGCAGCACTGCAAGGATGGGCTGAACCAAGTTGTGCAGTCCCTGCAGCTCTCCCATCACAGCAGAAACACAAACTGGGAACCAAAGGAGTGTCCCTGCAGCTCACACAGGATCACAGAGCTCCCTTCCCCAGGGATGAGCCTGCCCAGCCCGGGACAGTACAGGGAGGGGAGGCACAATCCCTGGGCTGGGCTCTGAGGGAGCACTGGATTCCCCTTCTCCTCCTGCTCCCCTGTGGGCTATAAAGCAGCTGATACAAAGAGAACATCACAACATCACCCTGCACTGCCTGCCCCTGGTTATGGTGCTCCTATCACTTCCCACTCGTGTCCAGCCAGCAACCATAGAGTGCATCACTGATCCTACCCCTCTTTTTTACCTCTTCCAGCCTCTGAGAAAGATTCCCAGGTGTTCTCACCTCAGCAAAGTTTAATCAAGGATTTTTCACAATAGCTGAGCTTTGAGAGGCTGAAAACACTTTTTACTCCAGATCCCAACTGTCCATCAGTTCACTCAATAGTTCTGAACAGTGACTTGTTCCCAAACACAACCATTTATTTTTTAATCTTTTGTTAATGAGTAATTCTACATGCTCCTTGAACTGAGTGAGAAATGATTATTCGATTTAGGACGCTCTCAAATTATAAGCAGCCCGCAGTTATTTCTAAGTGTATGCTGCATCTTTTTCTCAATGAAGATTAATGTTATTCCTGCCATGGGGCTATGTAGGAGGGAAACATTTGTGCAACAGCAACTTTTAAAACTTTCCCCAGATTGATTTATGTGTTTATTTGTTTTCAAATTTTGGGCTCTTGTAAATTATGTCTTTAGTCTTCTGATGGAATACTGGCATCTGATGATTTACAACTGCCTAAAAGCAAGTGTGGAGGCAAGATTATTTGTCTCTTGACCATAACTGAGGGCTAGATCGAATAAAGGCATTTGTATAAACTAAGCTAAGCATAAAGATTTAAAGTCATTATGTAAAGCAAGAAATAAAATAGTCCAACAACCAAAACAAAATGCCAAACAGTGAGTTAAAAACAAAGATTAAACCTGCCTTCAGATACACAGGAAAAATCATGCTTATAAGAAGGCAGAGTTACTGAAATGAAGTATTGATTTTCTGCTGAAAGAATTGTAAGTATGAAAGGACAATTAATTTTTAGACTAAGCTATTGGTCACATTATTGCTCTCTGGGTGTAGCAAGAAGCTCATCTGTCTGTATCTATCTACAGCATTTGACTCCTGTGCTCAGAGGCAGTGAGTTTTTAATCAAAACTAGATTGTTAAGAATATTAGAGCATGATCAAGTGTCCACGTTATTTCTATAGAGATTTGAACTCCAAATTGAAGGTGACTTCGTTTGACAAACACACACAATACCTGTCTGGGGCAGCATTTCACCTTCCTTCCTGGCCACTCACCTCCAGTCCCTTGCCTGGACCTGTCCTGCTGAGTCCCCTCACAAGGGATTTGGGCTCATTTTTTGGCTTGTTCTTCTCAGCTTTCCTATCCTACACTGTAGAACTCTTTCCACAACGATGTGTAAAAAGACAGGTTTGTCATCCAGCAAGCGTTGCTGGCTGAAACTATTTTGTGTGCATGTAAAAAAGAAAATTATCCCAAACCAGACTGACTAAAAAAAGAAAGGCAAATAATTAATAGTTTTTAAGTCCTGGTGTATCAGTTCAGATAAATCAAGAAGTTTTGTTGAAACAAACCATCTAAGCCCTAAATAAATATGCAGGATCAATTCAAACCTGGCCAATATTTCACTGTGATTTAGAAATAGGATTTTCTGCTAGTTTAAGAAGAAATATTGATATGACCTTAGGCTTGAACATTGCTTTTCCTCTCATAAATGTTCTTCCAGGGAATGTGTGACGAATGAATCCATCCTGTGCACGAGTGAATCCAACAGCCCCAGGCTGCCTCTGGAGCGCTGAGCGAGTCCGTCCCGCCCACAGCCCGCCCGAGGAGCAATTGTCAATTATTATTCTTTTTTTCAGAACACCCCAGTGAGAACTGCTTCCAGGTCTGGGTGGAGGTGAACCTGAGCAGAGCCCGGACGCCGTCAAAGCCCCTCTGACCGACAAAACTTTTAAAATATGACTACAGGGAGGATTTTATCTCCACAATGCTGCTATGCTGGGATGTGACAGGCTTCCTACCCAGGTCTGGAAGGTATGGATCTGCTTGCATACATGAAATCTCATCATTTCCCTTCCCTTCCCTCCCTGTACATCTGTTGTTTTGGGAAAAGAGTATAGAAGGAAAAACAAAAAAAACCCAACAAAGCAAAACCAGAGACTGTTGTGAAATAAATCCTAAGGGTTGAGATGGGTTGAAACATTATTAACCAGCATAGGAACCAGCTCTCTGCAATGTATGTGGTTCATTACTAGTTTATATTTAAACTGACAGTGCCAAGAGTGTCAGCTCATGGAAAAAAAAATATATTTTAAAGTATCTTGCATAGGCAGGGCTGATGCCAAAATTCAGGCACACTGATGAGCACAAATGTTACAAAGAGCCTGTAACAGAGCTGAAACACTAAGGAGGACACCAACATTCTGCATAAAGTCATAAAGGTTAAATATAATCTCTCTTCTGTGGCAATTCCTCATGAAAAGGGCACTGGGAAACAAAACAACCAGCAAAGACCAAATGCTCAGGATGGAGGTACAGGGTTCCTGACCCCTGAGCCTCATCCCTGACCCAGCTCCAAGGGCTCCTGCCTGCCAGAAAAGAGACACAAAACAAGCCAGGGGAGCAGGGCACCAAAACTGAGGATGCCAACCCTTCTGAAGAGACACAGCTGCTGCCTGGTGCTGGCCCTCTGCAACCCTCAAGGAGCCAAGGGCACAGAGTCACTTTTTGTGCAGAATTACTCACCCAGCACAGTTCCACCCCTGGGTGAGCCTGCCTGTGGCACACACCTACTCTCAGAGAAGTTACAGGGGGAGAGACTGCACTGAAACACCCAGGGATTTGCAGGAAGACAAAAATTCAGCATGGCTAAATTGTCTAGTTGGATCCAGGGATTGTTTCTTTGTTTAGGCGTAATCACATTTTCAACAAATCTGAAGAATTTTTTAAAAACGGAATTATACAGCTCATTGCTGTCAAGCTGGGGAAAAAAAAAGTAATTTTCTACAATTCAGCTATTCAGAGAAAACTTGATCGTTCAAGTGTGAAACTTTATAATTGTTTCTGCTGATTTTTTCCCCTCCAAACACACAATGCTGTCAACATAAACCCTGGTAGTAAAAAAGAGCAAAACATCCAGCCAACCAGTCTGTAGCTGGAGAAAGAGCTAATTTGAACAGCATTGTTGGATTTCACACAGCAGACCAAGAAAAAACGACTGCAAAACCCTTCTGCTCACCTGCACAGCACATCCCCAGGGCTGGGATGGAGGGCAGGGTGTGCAGGCAGAGCATCCAGCATGGACCAACCTGCTCCAGCCTGGGACACTCCTCCACAGCCCACTCCAGCCTGGCTGTACTGCTGGGCACCAGGGAGTGAGAAAGGGGACTGGAGGCACTGGCCAAGGAAAGGGGAATTAAGCAGGACAAGTTGTGCAGCTGTTACAGAGGTGGAGGACCACAAGCACCTGGCAGACAGCAGGACACAGCGTGTCCATGGTAATATTTGGGAGCTGGACTTTCCCAAGAGGAAACAGTGCTGGTGAACACATGCAATAACTCCTTCTGCATTTGGGAACAGTTCTCTGACCTGGAACAGTGATGAGTTCCAGCCATAATAAATTAATCTGGAGACAGCTGCCGCAGGCACAGCCCCATTCCAGCACCCAGCTCTGCTCAGCACCAAGGACTCTGCCCTGCCAAGCCTGCTGGAATGCAGGTGCAGTGAGGAACAGCACGGAACAGCACAGGTCCCTGCTGGCACCAACCTCCCCTGACTCACACGAGCCCTTTGACAAGCCAGACCTGCAGAGGAGGTTCCCCTCTGACAGATGCAGGTGAGCAGCCAAGCTGAGAGTGAGGACAGCCAAAGCCAGATCCTTCTGACCAGCCCCAGGAAACACATTGGCCACCAGCAGGGACTGCATGCAGAGCAGTGCTCAGCAGCAAAATGTTACTGAGTCTGTGGGGGACCAGAAGGAGATGATTGTATAAACATGATTTATACAACCTCAAGAATACAGTCTTTTTGGAAAGAAATATTCCTAGTCCCACTGAAAATGTCTATTTTTGTCAAAACAGACTGATAGAAACCTGAAATCATTAGGTTCAAGCTGTCACCATAATTTACCATGCAAACTACAGCTCAGATGCCACAGCCTTTCACTCTGTTCTCTGCCTGGTTATCCTTTCCAAAATGTGATTTTCCCTTCCAGCAGGAAAGAAGAATCCTCCAGGCACAGTTCTGGGGATGGAGGGAAGCAGAGGGATGCAGCACTTAAACCAGACTTCTATGAGATTGAGTGATGCCATTTTGAAGAGAAAAATCTCCAAGGGATAGATCTTTATTTGAAACCTCTGATCATTTTCTGAGTAAATTATTCATCTTTCCAAAGAAAGTACATTTGAGTGAAAATGCAAATTTCCCTCCAAGATCAGTACTAATGGAAATTACCAGGTAGCTCTGCTGTTCTGCAGGAGGTAACTTAGGGTGAAATGACCCCACATGGTACAACAGCCAGAATGTCACAAGGGGACAAATAATTAAAAATCACACTCATCCTTGCTGGACCTTCACAAGAGAACTGCAGGAAAAGACTGGGATACATTAGCAGTTTTGATAACATTTTTTTTTCTTTTGCATTCATAAAGTATTCATACTTAATACTCAGCTTTGCTGACAAACCTTTTCTTCATCAAATGAAGTTATAAACTGCAATGTAAGATCTCTTGGCTGATGAACTAGAGTGGTAGAAGAGTCTCTTGGGAATATTAGACCTCTGACCAGGCAAGGTGAGCACTATAAGCCTGACCTCATTCAGAGATTTTTTCATGAGCTCCTAAGGATGTGACTGGTAAATACATGAGATCATGAGGTTTCTGCTTGGTTTCATCCACTTTGTGTCATCAGCTTCTTTCATTCCCCTGCTGCAGGACTGGCTGCAGCAGTAATTTCTATGCTTTCAGGAAATGAAAAAAAAAAAAACAAAACAAAAAACACTAACTAACAGTTCACCCCGAGGAAGATTTGCAGGGCACAGAGGTTCAGGAGTGTCTGGGACACCCACTGGCAGCACAGCACGATGCTGCAGGAGCAAAACGCCCCAGCCAGATGTGAGCCACCACTGCAATGGCCCCACCAGCAGCAGCAGCTCACTGGAAACACAAGCAGGCAAACTTGCCTGTGTAATAAAAGCTGGGATTTCCTCACTGTGTTAGTGTAGTAATAGAGAGCAGCTGGGCTGTTTGATAGCCCAGTTTCACCAAATCCTCTCTATAGCTCAACAGCTTCTTGTTCCCATCTCTCCTCTCCAGTTAAAGCAGACACTGGCTCTCCGGTTGGTTCTTGAATTTGATGTGAAAAACTTTGTTATTTTGTTTGCTGTAAAGAGGCATTCCATATTCCTGATCCTCTACACTGTAATCCCCAGCTCTTCTCTCTCCCACCTTGGCCAAACGTGGATGTCAGGAGAAGTTTCCCCATCCCTGGGCAGTGACTCAATTCTCTGTAAGGTCAGTTGCTCTCCTTCAGCACAGCTGTGCAAAACACTTTGTGATATCAGCTGGTGAACTGTCCAGAATCAAACTTTCAGAGGGATTCCATCACTGCTGAAGTAATTTTGGTTACGGATTCAGGTGAGGAGGCCAGAGAGACCTTCAGCTATGCAGACATCTGCAGTGAATAAGGTAATTCTTGTTCTAATCACATAATCACCTGTACCTCTCTGGTTGATAAAACATCCACTTAAAAATTATATTGCTCCTAAAAAGATCTTCCACTGCCTGGAGAACCTTGAGTACCAGAGATTAAAAGAACATGGAAAATAAGTATGCATAATTTTCACTTTGCTTTGTGCCAGTGAGAGACAGAGAATGTTTGGACAGAGAGGAAAATTGGGATAAAAACAGTCTGCTCTGCCATTTGTCTGATCTTTCACACTAGCAGAGGAATGGAAATATTTTTATGATTAGGAAATGCTGAGACAAGAACAGTGTCTGTGCCTCTTTTAAGAGATGATATTTCAAATGAATAGAGCTCATTCACTATTGCTTCTCTTTTCTTTATTAACATCTCTTTTTAATGCCTAATATTTTAGCAAGAAGCATTTGTGGACTAAATTAAGGTGGAGATGAGGTTTCTTCTCACAGCTCTCAGTCAGCTGAGCTACAACATTTCCATTGGGTTTATTTCCCTGCAAGAATTTATCAAACCTGGAACAAGAATCCAGTAAAATCCCTGATTTTCCCCATGTCCAGGAGCAGCAATCCCTTGTGCCTGACACTGTGTTTGTTTTGCAGGTGCCTGATGATGTTAGGAGTAAACCCAAACCCAGATGAAGAGCGGCCTAAGCAATGGAGGTGCCAACCCCAGAGCCCGTGTACGTTGACGTGGACAAGGGACTGACGTTAGCATGCTTTGTCTTCCTCTGCCTCTTCCTGATTGTGATGATCATCCGCTGTGCAAAAGTCATCATGGACCCCTACAGTGCCATCCCCACGTCCACGTGGGAGGAGCAGCACCTGGATGACTGACAGGGGCTCCCCAGACACAGCCTGGGGATGCTGTGGGGCAGGAGGCCTTGTCAGCACACAAACAGCCATTTTCAGATATGCAGGGCAAAGGCAATATCTCCAAGAGCACATAGTGTAAATTATTTTTGCTCAACAGGTCAAGATATCAGCAAGCCATTCTGGCAGCAGAGTTTACTACTATGCAGCAACTCTTACTTTACAGTTGTCATTTTAACTCAAGTAGCACAAGATTCTCCAGATTTTCCTCATGTAACTCTTGGTCTAGCACAGTTTGTCCCAACCTCAACATCACCCACAAACCCAGGGTAACCATCAATACCATGAAGAAGCAACAGGAGTATTCTGTCTTCCCTGGAAACAGATTGCTTCAAATATTGGTTGCTTCCTCTGTCATTATGGGTGGATTTTAGGAAAGGCCCAGATTTCATATACCAGAGCATCATTAAATGCTGAAGTACCTCTGGCTAAGTAGAATGATACAAGCAGATTTATTTTTGTCTCACTTGTTCTGCACTTGCACTCCCTACCCCACTGCAGCCGTATTTCCAGTGCACAGCATAGAGAAGCACTCACACTTAGGGGGTCCTGGACTGCTGTAAACCCATAGCACCACCTTGCTCTATCCTAGCCATGCAAAAACAGCCATCTCCTCTGTCATGGAGCCTTGCATTAGTCAGGCCACTGACTTTGAGCTTGGTAGGCACCAAAAACTCCTGAAGCAGAGCCTGGACAGTGCTGGTGTCAACTACATAAAACTTGCTGTGATTTTCAAAGAGTGATTCCACATGCAATTTCACCCTTCTTTTGCTTCAGGTGTACTTCAGTGGGATGAGACAGGACTAGGATGACAAGGACAATAAGCTGAGATACTTTTCTCCCAGCTTTGTCATTCAGATTCCTCAGCATAACATTTACAGTCACACACAATAATAAGCATTCTACCTCGGAGAAATCAATCTCCTTCAAAGGAAGATTTTTCCCATGAGTTTGTAAGGTACATTTCCTTCTCTCAATTCATTAAGACAGCCATTATGCAAGAAGGCATAAGTGAACATGGGAGCACTGGAAATTTATTATTTACCTTTGAAGAGTGGGGACTGCAGCATTCCATAGTTCTCTATTCCTCAAATTCTAAGGTTTGCTCATGCCTGCCTTTTCTTTCATGGCTCCATGTTCAACCTTTGGGATTGAAAGGAAGCAATTCAGAGCAGGTACTGCAGCCACAGCAAGCACCATGAGCAGACAAGGCTTGAAAGCACAAGACTTCAAGAAGGGCATTTCTCCTCCTCACCATCCTACCTGACCCCCAGGTTCTTGCCATGAGACAATGCACAGTGGGTGGGAAAGGTGGAAGCAAAGGCTGTGACAAGAAAATTGGGACATGGACTTTGTAAGGCACTGATCCAGCTCCGACAGATTTGTTTGATGATCACACAAGTCAATTTTTATGTGCCTCAGTCTACTCATCAGTGAAATTGGTGTAGAAATTCCATCTTGTCACACCTCATTTTGTCTATCTAATAACCAGAAAGCACCTGGAGAGCCTTAGACAGGGACACAGAAATGAGGTTCTTATTTACACCTCTTCCTGCTAAAACCAGTAGGGAAGGACTGGGTCTTGTTACACTGCAGGACTCTGTTATACAGGCAGAGGACTTGTCCAAACCCCCATTTTCTCTCTCATTGCAGAATTTTGGGCCAAGCCAAATGGCACCTGGATTTTTTGCATAGCCCACTGATTTCTGAGGATGTAAGGTGCTCAACACTGCAAATACAGAGATCCCAAAACAGCAGGCTATGAGGCACATGGAGACTTTTGCATGGGTCTTTGGAACCACACAATTTTTTCCTGATCTCCGTTGTAGGAGATCCCATTCCTGAGGCAGGAAATTCAAAGATTAGCTTTCCTCCTGATGTCCTCCAGCAAGAGATCTCCACTGCTCCCATTACCCACTGCAGATTGCTCCTCAGGCTGTTATTTAGCCTCAGCTTCTGCCAGTCAGGTAATCACCAGTAACAGAGCACTCTTTTCAGGCTTAAATGTTAAATGTTCATTGTACTTGGAGCAAACCCACAGTTCTGTCTTCTTGGTGAGCAAGTCTATCTGTACCATAGGATGGATGTCCCAGCTCAAAGAGCAACACTTCTGTTCCTTGGGCTAAAGTCTGGAACCTGTTTTTTGTCATTAAAACTTGTATCCCTCTAGTGGGGCTATTTACAAAACAAGGAAAATAACAAAATTACGTCCAGGCTAGGGACACTTTCAGTGTGCAGGTCACCTGGCTGAGTTCACAGCTGGTGCAGAGCAAGGTCAGAGCTTGTCCTCACACCTCTCAGTGCCAATACTCCACTTGGTGTTTATCTGCATGCAGGACTCTCTGGCATTGCCACTGACAAGCCCCAGTTCAGCTGAGGACTTATTCAGGTGCTTAAGTTTAAGCCTCTGAGCAGGATGCCCAACTACAGAGACCAGGGTCAGTCCTGTGGCCCATCCCTGGCAGGGACTGCACACAGTCCTTGGAGGAGCAAAGCCTGGCTGAGGAGCAAGGGTTACAAATGCTGAGGAAGCAAATTGATAAATTTGCTTTGCAAGGATGGTTGCCACTTTTTTTTCTCTTTGTCCAGCTGAACAAATCATTTAATGGATTTTCCTGAAAATCTTAATGAAAAGGCCCCTCTGGGTAGCTTTATTTTCTAATAAAAAGGCACTTGTTCTCCTGGTATAGCCTGTGAATTCCATCCTTCTGTTGACAAAAAAATATCTTTTTAAAATGTGGATATTCACATACATGACTGCATAAAAGTCAACAAGATTGTTTTTATAGAGAAAATGTAGATCTATTGATCTCTTCACTCTTGTGACCAGTGACTCAAGCCTGTCTGAGTTCAAGGAGCCTTTGTACAACACTCACAGGCACAAGGTGGCATTCCTGGGATGTGCCAGGCCAGGACTTGGACTCGATGATCCTGATGGGATCCTCCCAACTCAGCATATTCTAGGGTTCATTCTAATTTCTGCCTTTCCCCACTGGTTACAATCACACAACCTCACTCCTCTTTAACCAAAAGCAATACTGAACATCATGCCTAAGCCAGACATGTTCAGCTCCTTCCCCTGGAGCCAGGATTGTCCCAGCCCAGGGGTGTCACTGCAGCTCTGGCTGGTGCCAGCCCCGCTGGCAAAGCTGTGCTCACGGCCAGGGAAGGTCTTTGTCAGCAGGAGCTGCATCACTGGGCTTGGTAGCAATTCCAGCTGCATGCAACAAGTGCCTCTGCTAGTTTTGGTTCTTTTTTTTAATCATTGTGCCATACTACCAGCAACTGCACTCAGAGGATGCAAGTCAAACTTGTTGCAAGTGTATTTATCTAACATAATAAACAGCTTCGACATGGAAAACCTCCTTGCTGTCTCTGTTGTGGTTTGCTTACAGTTGCCAGGACATCTTTAAAAATACTCACAGCACAACATGATTTACAAGAAGGGCATACATTCATGACAGCAGAGAACAACTCCCTGTGTAGCTGCACCACTACAGAATTTTGGAGCCAAGGGCAGAGCTGACAGAGCCCCACAGGTGTCCCTGTGGCTCTGCAGAAGCTCAGCTTTTCCAGAGGGGATATTTCAGGTGACTCCCTTGGCCAGGAAGAGCACTCAGCTGAGCTTCAGCTCAGTGGGGGACTGCAGCATCTGTATTTCAGCAATTCATTATCAGTAACAAGTTGCATACCAAAAGAAATAGAGCCACTGAGACCAGAATCCCTCCTGCTAGTGACTGAAAATGAAGAGCATGGAGCATCTGTGGGGGTCTCTTTGAAGAAGATCCAGAGTATGGGATATGCAGGGTAAAAATCACCTAGGGAACTCCTCCTCTTGAAAAAGATGAAGAGATGAATTGCTAATTCTTTCATCTTGAAAAAGGGCTCTGTTGCCTGAAAGCTGGGTGCTTTATAGATCTGCTTGTCCCTGCAGCAAGTCCTCTGGCAGCAGGATCTTTGTGCCTGGAACCCAGTTTGCCACAGAGACTAAATCCCACTGATAAATCCCTACTTCTCCCCTAGTCAGAATCAGGGGCTGGAGTCTTTACACTGTTTTCTGTACAGCTACTCTGGCTAAGGTAGGAGCAGACCTGAACTGAGGCCAGCAGCAGCTGAATTTGAGCAGACACCCTGGAACTGTTTTTCTGGAAGAAGCAGGGACTGATGGCAAGCCAGAGACCCACATGATGCTGCTGCAGCCTGTTCTGGCCAAAGGTGTCCCCAGCCTGCTGGGTCATTACAGCCTGAGCAGGCAGCTTCAGCCCAGACTGCCTCAGCTCAGAGCCAGCACAGCACTTGGATGGGGAAATGCTGTGCTCAGACATCAGCCATCTCCTTCAGACTTTTTTACTTTTTTTAAAAAACATTTTCATTAAAAATGATCAATACCTTGCTAGCCAGGAGGAAAACTCTGCTCAGACACATGTTTATAGCAATAAACAATCTGAAAATGCTGGTTGCGTTTATTCTCAGGTCATCATATATAATTCAATTCACAATGGTGTTAAGAAACATCGAATGACAGAATTCTTAGTTACAAAGCTTCATGTTTTGTACTGGAACCTAGCCAGACAGCCCACACAGGGAAATCAGAAATCAAAAATGTATTAAAATTGCATTAAGTGTGCCAAAGCCATAAGGAGTGCAAAGTTTTTCAAAACTTATTTTATATGCAAGATTGATTTGATTTCTCCAGCAGCTGCTGCCTTGCCTCTGCAGATGGAAGGAAGCACCTGGTAGGGGTGAGCAGGCAGCAGAGCTGGGCACACTTCAGCCCCTGCAGCAGATCCCAGAGGGGTCCCAGGACATGACAGCTCCAGGGACAGCCCCAGGGCACCCAGCGCTCTGCAGGGCACTGGAGGTGCTGGCTGCAAGGCTGAGCCCTGAGCACACCTGCCCTGCACCCAGTGCACGGTAAGGAGAGGGACAAGAAACCCTCCCTGTGCTTGCAGCTCCCAGCCAGCCCCTCAGCGTTCATGGGCCAAGGGGCTGATCCTCCAGGCTGAGCCAAGGGATGCCCAGCTGCCACCAGGGACTTCTGCTCCTGCAGCATTGCCTTGAGCATTCACTAACTCTGTTAACAGCAGCCGTGTCTCAGCTGATTATGGAGCAAACAGTATTGAGCAAACAAGAGTAAAATCAGAATGCACAGGTCTGATTAAAACTGCATGGAAAACCGAGCACTTGTGCAACACAGAAACAGTTGAGGTGAAGAAGTTCTTGGGAATGAGGGAAGATGAGAAGGAGGAACAGCTCACAGCAGATTTGTATGGAGCAGCATGGTGCCAGTACCTCAGCATGTCCCTCACGTACTTCCAAAGCCTTCAATCAATTTTAAAATCCCAGAAATGATCTCCTTCTTTCTCACTAAGCAGCAACTGTGTGGACATTCTGAACAGAAGCAGCAATCAAACTTGAGAAATGGTCTCCTGCCTCATTGCTTAACACCAAAAGCTACGTGAGTATCACCTACCAGCCCTGTCCCTCCTCACAAAGTCACTACCTTGACCCTGAACAGCTACTGAGAGAGTGTTTTACTTTGAGTTATTGCTGCCTGGGTAATGAAAGAGTTATGAATATTGCTGACCCAAATGCTTACATCAAAACTAATTTTTTTTCCAAGATATCGTGTCCATTTCTAATTAGAATCTCTGCAGAAAACTACTTCAGGTAAAGAGTGCCTACATTTCACAGCAAAAAGCCATTGGCTCCTTTAAATTCTGAAATACATTTTAAGGGTTTATTCCATGCTTCTTTTTTTTTTTTTTGACACTTAATTATACCAACAGCACTATTATAAATTACACCCAGCTTTTTCATTACACACCAACCAGACGACGCTTTCATCTGTAAGAAAATGCATCTCAAAGTACTAAACAGTGGCTGCCTTTAGTTTTGCTACCAGCAAAATAACAAAATCAGGTGGAACAGTCGCAGGCAGGATGATTTATTGCCTCCATGTCCACCCTGTGATAAAGCAGCACAACCCAGAAGCAGTTCCTGCACCCCTCCAACAGCCCAGCACGACTCAGCCTTGGGATCACTGTGCTCCAGCACGGATTGCTGCTGGGAACTGCTGACCTCTGCTGAGTGGGAAGCACCAGGCAGGAGAAGGATGCTCCAGGCCAGCACAAGAGCTGTGGTTTCCACTTAGACACACATTTCCATTTCCTCTGGTCATGAGCAAGGCTCTGTCTCCCCACACAACGCTGGATGACCCTGTATGAGACCTCTCAGGTGGCTGACACAGGAGAAAGGTTTTATTTTTTCCTCCAGGCTTCTGAAGATCCATGAAGGATTTTCTTGTTCTACACACAGGTTACAAACCCACAAACCTGGTGCTGTGACAGGGCAGTGAAAAAGGAGCTCTGAGTTTTTTTTGTGGGTTTTTTCCAGTTTCGTTTGAAGCCAGATTATAATCAAACTAAGAAAAATACATCTAAATCAAACAAAAATTAATAACCTCCAGAAACAGAGACAGCCACGTTCAACCCTAACTGAAACACAATCTTCCAGAAGTGCATGGGAAGCTCTTTGTAGAAGCAATCAGCTGGCACTTCAAAAACCAAACTTTTTCCAAGCACCTGGTCAGCCTGTTAGGCTGAAACCCTCTCTTGTTCCAAAAGCCTGATCTTTTCACCTGTGCTCAGCTTCCCCCAAAACCAGAAGAAAGCTCCATCACCTTCATTTTAAAGCATAAGGGTGCAAACTGCTCCCAGCTGCCCCGGGGGAGGTGGAGCAAGCAGGAGGTGCCCATACCACCTGTGTGTTTCCCAGAATTTGGGTCACAGGCTGCTTTCCCCCCAGGCAGTGGGTGCTGCTGGTCCCAGGCCAAAGCTGTTTTGTGGGCAGCCCTGCACATTGCAGCACAGGTTGTGCCCTTCACTCTCCCTTGACTCATTCAGTGCTGGCGGCTCCAGGCTCGCTGCGTTGGGCGAGGGCAGCGTGGCCATGGGCCCCCTTCTCCACAGTGCCCACCCAGAAAGAGCCCACTGCATTCTTCTGGGGGGAAGAAAGTGGTCTTGGGCACACAGAAAAGTTTGTCTCCTTTTTTATCATCTCCTGGCATTTTGGCTCCCATCCACGTAGCAGGCAGCAGATGACTCTGAGCTCTGTCCTGACATTTTGGACTCTGTCCAGCTCACCTCCGAAACCTGCTGTGTCTGAGGTCCTTTCCAGAAATTACCCACCTTCTGGGAATCTGGAACTTCTCCAGATGTCCCCAGCTAGAGAAGCTCAGCTCAGTCACCCTGGGGACACAGGGGGCCCTTCCCTCCTCCCATCCATCCCCAGCGTGGTGCTTGGCCCAGGGATGTACAGAGTGGCCACTGGAAAGCCACCTCCTCCCTCGGGGCTGGCTGGCTCTGGGCACGAGCCAGCTTGGGGGGATCTGTGGCTGGGTGCCTCCATCCTGGCCAGGTTTGGGGTCTCAGCACTACTGACCTTCTGCCTGAGCAGGCAACAACTCCCACATGCTGGCAGGACTTGCAGCATCCAGTTGGCTCTTTGGAAGATGAATTCATTCTTAACTCTTCTACCATATTAATGTTTTTTTCATAATTATAAAAAGAGGCTTTCAAGTAAGCTTAAATATTCAGAGTACTAGGCTGGTGATAAGAGCTGAGATTCCATGCTGACTTCCTTGTTCCACAGTGTTAATATGCTGGAGGTGAAATCCTGAAGGCGAGTTGCATATGGTTTTTAAAACTTGCAGACCTCCCTGAGCAAGAGTTACATGACTGTGCCCTAAAATAATTTGCAACAAAGCAGTTTGGAAATGTGATAATCAATATTACTGAAGGCAACAGGCAGATGTCCCTGCTCCTCCTGCTCTTGCACAACCAGAGGCAGCTCTCCTGCCCCAGGATATCAGATACACCAAGGTGCAGCATGGATGTTGCTTCTGCAGAGAAATTTCTCTCCTGAATAAATGCTTTGTGTCTGTGCTCAGGGGAAGAGGATGGGTTATTTCTAAATCCAAGGGGGAAGGTGTCAACTCACAATTGTCCTTTGAGGTCAAAAGATTGCACAAAGCATCTATAAATTGATGATCCAGTAAGAGTACATTAAATAAATATCTGCCTATTAGTTCAGCTCCAAGAGCCTGAAGGCAAAATAGCTTTTCCTTTATAAACAACAAAGAGCCAATGTTTTCCTGGCCAGGTCATCCTTGATTTGAGGATGAACTTCCAAGCATCATTCTTTAAAGAACTATTATTGTTGCACATTACAAGAGAGCCCATTATAGTGCATATGACCCACTAGCAGTGATTTATATTCACTGCCTCATTTTTTCTTTCATTTTCATCTCAAATTAATTTTCCTCTTCTGCATGGCCATAAGGTTCATGCTGCTGGTCAGCCTCAGGTTCTCCCCAGGATGACATCAAATGTCCTCCCAGCCCACATCAGCAAAACTACCTGGCAGAGCTTTTGAGCAGCAATGGGACAGCTGCTGGAAAAGCAGCAGCATGGATCATCCTGCTGTCACCACATGGAGCCAGCAGCCTCATCAGGTTCTTCACTTTGAGGACCAAGCAAATATTTAACAAGTTCCCCTTGCACTACACCACAGTTCATTATCTGGTCTCCCGAGCTCCTTCAGTCAGTAATATCCTCTAATTGATGTGATTTGGCACTGGGCCATGGAGTTAAATTGATTTGTAGGCCAGCAGGAGACAGCAGATGCCCTTTACACTTGAGGAAAGTGGCATGTGGCTGTGTTTACTGGCTGCTGCAGGGGAATGCTGTGGCTGAGATGCCTTCCAGGGTGCAGGAAGGGGCTTGCCCTGCTTGGTGTGCTCTGTCCACAGCCCCTGTTGAGTGGTAGGGTGTGACTGTCACCAGGGAGTGCCTGGGGATCACTCCAGTGATGAAATTCCCCCTCCCTCCTCAACCCAAGGGATGCTGGTGCACAGGGTGAGAGAGAAAACCAGGGCAGGAGGAACAAGGGTGATCTTTTGACCATGACCTTTTGAAGGGTGTCCCAACACAGTCTCCATCTCTGGGCTGGAATCAATCTGGGGCAGGAGAGCTGCCTCTGGTTGTGCAAGAGCAGGAGGAGCAGGGACATCCTGCCTGTTGCCTTCAGTAGTATTGATTATCACATTTCCAAACTGCTTTGTTGCAAATTATTTTAGGGCACAGTCATGTAACTCTTGCTCAGGGAGGTCTGCAAGTTTTAAAAACCGTATGAAACTCGCCTTCAGGATTTCACCTCCAGCATATTAACACTGTGGAAAAAGGAAGTCAGCATGGAATCTCAGCTCTTATCACCAGCCTAGTATTCTGAATATTTAAGCTTACTTGAAAGCCTCTTTTTATAATTATGAAAAAAACATTAATATGGTAGAAGAGTTAAGAATCTCATTTTCCATTTCAATCATCTTATTCATATTCTGAGAATTTTAAGCTAGCACTGAAGTCCTTTTCTTATCACACCAGAGAGCCGCATTCATCTTTAAGATATTTATTGATAATTAAAAATAGTAAGATTACAGTCACTCATACAAAAATAATAAAACTGAATAAAGCAGGATGACTGGTAGAGGTGGGAGGAGGGTTCCTCCTTGGATGTCACATTACTCCAGTCCTCATGGATTTGACAGGGCTGGAAGGATTTTTCCTGAGCACTGGCCAAATCCCACACGGAAGCCGTTGCCCTGGCAGTAACCTAGGGACAGAAAACAACACACAGCTTGTTCTCTAAGGACAGCAGGATTTTGCCAGGAATAAAAGTGAATAAAGGCATAAAGAGACCAAAACTAAACAAAAACATCTCAGATGTGCAATGAGGGGTAGAACAAAAGAACACCTGGAAGAGTTCAAGTAGCCCAGGAATATGAGGGGAAAAAGAAGCACAAACTGTTAAACACAGCAATATGCAAGTTCAGTGAATTGATCAAAGAACAAACAAGATATGCCAGCAATATTTCTGTTTTCAAACCTAACCTGCAGCACCATCAATCTACCTGGCAAACTGATTCACTGCCTGGCCCAGCTCTGCAATTAATCAAAGAAGTCTGGATTCTCTTCCTGCAGCATCAGGACTGCTCTTGGGATGTTGGGATGCTGACAGCCAGAAAGGCAATCATTAAACCCCTCCAACAGCAGGACCTACCCTTGCAGGTAGAGGTTGTTTTGCTTGCTAAAGTCAAGTGGTTTAATTCCATGAGAAATTCAGCATCTGACTCCAAGTTCTCATTATTCCTCTGTTATATAAGAGGGTGTGGAAGCTCTGCTGGCTGCTGCTGCAGAGCTCACGGGGCTGTGACAGCATCTCTGACCTCGGGACAGCTCTGTGTCTCCCTGCTCCTGCGTGATGGAGGCGATGACACTGGGACAGGGATGCTGCAGCTCCTCCTGCTGCCACGGGCCAGCCAAGCTGCTCCACCAACTGCAGCCACCAGCAAAGCTGCAGGCAAAGCAGGGGAGGGGACACAGCCAGGGCCTCCTGGCCCCTCTGAGAAGTCTATTCTGGGAAGAACAGCTGAGGAGATCTACTGTAGGCTTCTGCTACAGCAGCTGATCAAAGGAAGGACAAGTGGCATATGCTGCATTTTAAGGACTGATTTCATAGTTAGAGATGCATTTTCCTGATGGAATACATCACCTGCATGTGATAAAAACAACTGCCTTCAGGAAGCCAAGAGGGAGCTCAACAGAATAGACCCTAATCCTCACCCTAAGCACAGATCAGTGGAAAACTCCCCTTAAGCAGAGAAAGGGTGGGCTCAGGCTGCAGAGCAACCAAAGTTACTGCAGCACAAAGAGAGACCCTGCCAGCCCTAAGCCACAGTGCAGCTCTCACAGCCAGGCTGAAATTAAGTTTTCCAAGGACAGTGGTGTCTCTAAGTGCTTGTGTAAAGCCACAGACACCGTCCTGGTCTCTGCCAGGTAATCCTCATCCCTAAGTAGCAGTGGAGTAAGGCACTGTAAGGCTTAGCTTGCATTTGCCTCATTAGGCTTCACTGACAGCTTTCCTTTGAGCTGCAGCTGATTATTTCAGTCCAGTTTGGTTATCCCAGCTGTCAGGCACGATTTAGAGCAGCACCAAGGAGCAGCACACTGAACAAGGAGAGCCCTGTGCTGCCAGCAGCCCTGGCCTGAGCTCTGTGTGTGCCAAGGAGCTACTGAGGGGTTTTTGCAGGCAGCTGCCAACACCACCAGGAGCCCTTCCCCTGCCGTGCTCTCTCGTTGAGACACTTCTTGGGAGAAATATTTCTCTCATTTTATGTGCTAAGTCTCTGAAATAGGTCCCACGTGGGGAGTAAGAATACAAAGTTGAAACAGGAAACCAGAAATGATGTGTTGAGCACTTGGCAAGAGCTAATGGCAGCTCCTTGGGAGAGGATGGAATTGCACCAGCCCTGCCTCAAGGGTGCCTTAAGGCCCTGGGCCTGCCATACATCACTAAATAAATAAATAGGAGCAGCTCCCAAACAGCCCCAGCAGACCCTGGCTCTTTGCAGGTCAGTTGGTGCCCACGGCCACCAACGGTGCCAGTGCTCCCCAGTATCCAGGGGCACTCCTCCAGCAATGCCATCATGCCATCATTAAAGATTAAAGACAGTCAGAATTCTAAGTATTTAATGAATTGGCATAGCTGGTCCTGGGCAGGAAGAGCATGGCTCGTGGACTGCTCACATTTGTCCCCAGGCTGGCTCACCATGCCAGCAGCTCCCAAACTGGGAGGTGTTCCTTGCCAAAAGGGATATGAGTGTGTAACTCCACAGGGATGTTCATCATCTCCCATTGCACCCTAATTTAGGGCTCCTGGCATAGTTACTGGGGACTCTGGAGGGCAGTGTGGCACTTTGGATTGCTGGAGGAGTGTCCCTGGATACATGGGGAGCCTGTGGAGAGCAGTCTCAGATGCCTCCACGTGTCAGCATGAGCAGTCACTGGGCTGTTGGGAGGCTGGAGGGTGTCAGAGGCTCTGGGGACTCCTCAGGTTCATCACCTACAGCTCTCTCTAGTACATCTCAACCTCCAGCTGTCTCAGCATCTTCCTCTGTCAAACTGGCAGCAGCTCACAGAAATGTGATTTTCAAGGCTATTGGATGGGCTGCCAGGCAGGAGGCACTGGAATTGCCAGAGAACTGGAATACATACATTCAATTTTTTTTTAATCACAGAAAATTCTTGACTTTTCTTAACTTTTTTTTTTTTTCTCCAGAGAAAAACAGTTTATAATTTTAAACTGTTTTCCCAAAAATCCTAGGAGTCCAGGTTGGGTTGAGCAGGCCCAGGTACACAGGCACATATAGCATCACACCACGAGGCAGCTGCCCAGGTGTTTGTCACTCCCATTTTCTCTGCCCTCAGTCACACCTGTGAAGTCTTTCCCCATTGCTCGAGCCATGTGCTCCTGTGCAGGTATCTCTGATCTCATCAGCAGGATGGAGCTGCTCAGAGCCAGGTGTGGCACTGGCTGGTGACACACAACATCCCACAGGACATTCCCTAAAATCCCAGTAGGTCACACAGCAAAGGCATTGGAGGCTTGAAACAAAAGTTTCTCATGGCTGTCCTTGCCAAATATTTGTCATCCCAAAGATGAGAGGAAAGGAAAAAATAGATTCATTTTGCACTAGGCTTTGGGTGAAAAAGAAGTAGGAGTGGGATTTAGATCACAAGACACCGTGGTAGATTTTAATTTATAAAATCCTTAGATTATCAAGATGAAAACTAAAACTATGTCTCAGCATGAAACAGCTCTCAAGCAAACCCCTTTTCAGAGGGGAGCTGGTCAGCTGTTCTAGAAGGCTCCATGCTGTTTCCCACATACTTGATTTGCAACACACTTCATTGAATGTGCCTAGGTTACAAATAAAATATTACTTGAGAAATAACTTCTATAAACATTTGCCAGGCTCTGCTCCACACACAAACTTGTACTGTGGTGGAAAAAATTTATCAACTGCTCTTAGTCCTGGGGTATTTTTACCCATAAAGGCAAATCTACCTCCATCATGTCCTTGGTGCTCACACAGTGGCATAGCAAGAGCATTAAGGACTTAGAAAAGCAAATAATTCATTCTAGAAAGCATTTATGGCAGGGAAATTTCCTTCCACCTGTTTTAGCCTCCTCACAGGTAGGATGGGAACAACACTGCTTGCATGGCAGGTATGTACAGAATAGCCCAGCTCCACTCCAGGGGCTTGTCCTGCTGGGATCAGCCTATGGAAAAGTGTCCTTGCTGCAGTGTTAGAGCAGTGATCCAGCCATTACCTGTCAAAATTACTTCATCTCCATCCTGCAGGAATTTCCGAGACTGCCCACCGCCAAGAGGGATTTCTTTTGTTCCATTCCAGGACAGCTCCAGCATGGAGCCAAAGCTCTCTGGCTCCTGCAGCAAGAGTTCATAAACAAATAAACTATTTTTTAGTATCTTTCCTGCTGTTCAGCTTCTTGCTGCTGGGAGCAGACACATAAGTATGCTACCTCTACTGAACGGAGTTTTGCTGTTGATTTAATTAATTGATACATTGGGTCCTTTTCCTGACTTTGCATTTTAATTTCTTGCTGGCTGTTAGCAGTGATGCTTACAGCTGTTATCTGGTGTATTTAACATAGTGTTCAACCTGTTAAAGCAGCTTGGGTCTGCCACAGCAAGAATGGAAACAAGTGGAGGAGAATTCTACAAGTCCAGCGCTTTTATGTAATCATGTTTCGGGTTTTTAAATACATTTTGTTCTTCAGAGCAAAGCTGGTGTTTGTGCCTTTAATGTCTTATGCAGTATAATAATCTGAAGATTCAAAAAGCACCTCAGAAATGCTCAAAAGTGAAGTACAGGCATCCCAGCTTGCAAACAACTTAGCTGAGGCTGTCTTTGTGACAGCATGTACAGGATTTGTGTTTGGTGGTTCAGAAAGTGAGGCTTGCCCATGTATTTATTGCAGCCACTATCCAAATGGCAGCTCAGGGGAGGTAACAGCTTGTGAAGCTGGCTCCAGCTTCAGTGGAGAAACTTCAAGTTATACCCAGGCACCTTTTGCATTCTTTTCAGGAATAAAATGCTGCATTTCATAAAGGGTAAATGGATTGTGAGGATGCTTCCACACAGAAGTTAATTTGCATCTGTTGTAAAATAGTTCTTAGGGAAAGAAGTACAGGAGAGATCAAAACCCCAAGACTCAACAACATAAAAAAACAGCCAAACAAAAACTCTACCCAAACCAAACCACTGCTCAGTGTGAATTTGGGGCTACCAAAGCAGCACCCCCGAGTGCCTGGGAGAGAGCTGCAGATGGTTTTGTGGTACTCAGGTAAGGAAGGGCTTAGCCCCAAGCCCTGCTCTGTTGGTTCTGAGTTGCTGACCAGTGACTGTCATTGTTTCAACACTTACAGGTCCACTCATGGTGCCAGAGGCCAGGAGGTCTCCAGGCCTGAGGTTGCAGCCATTGATGGAATGATGAGCCAGCTGCTGTTTCATGGTCCAGTACATGTGCTGGAAGAAGGAGGAAGAGGGGCTAAAGCAAGGAAGCAACGGAGGACAAACTTCTCTGGTGGGCCATTAGGCTGTGCAGAATGGAGTCATGTGGCCTGGCCTATGGCATTCATAAAACCCACACTTTAACATGCAATTTAGTCCCTTAAAATTTTTCTTATTTCAGCTGGATTTAATTTTTCCTCTTCGTCCTCTCTAAGACCACTATTGCTGACCCAGGCTCCAGTATTTTAACAGCCTTGTAGAAAAATGTACTTATTACTGATTTGCTGACTACTGATTTACTGATTAAGGTAATTACTATGCAAAGAGCCAAATGTGAATATGAAATTGATTGAGAATTGCTGCAGCTGGCACATAAATCTCCTGGCTTCAATTGGTAGGCAGAGCCACCACACTGCCCACGGAGGGGATGGGGCAGACCCAGGCTGGCAGCAGTGAGTGGCATCTAAATTAGAGCTGCAGAGCTCTAATTGTCTCTGCAAGAGACAATTCCCTCTTCCTGTAGTCCTCTGCTCCTGTGGCTCCCTGCCAAATGGGCACAGAGCTCTGAGCACCCCAAAGCAGGCAGCAGAGAGAGCCTGTCCCCTTCATCAAATTCAGGTGTTTCTACCTCACAGGGGGGAACCATCACCATCTTCCCTCTGAGGTGGAAACACACACCTGAATCTTTTTCTTTTTTTTTTTGAAAATTTTGAACTGCTCAGGGAAGTGGTGGATTCACCATCCCTGGAAGTGTTCAAAAGGTGTTTGGATGTGAGGGACATGGTTTAGTCATGGGCTTGGCAGTCCTGGGTTAACATTTGGACTCAATGATCTTGGAAATCTTTTCTAACCTTAGTGGTTCTATGATCCTGTTCTATGAGTCTAATGCAAAAAGCAGTGTTTGAAATTGCCTGGTCTGGAGCTGATGGCATCAGCAAGATTGCAAATAAACAAAAGATGCTGGAGTCTTACCTTGAAATTGGATCTGCATATAGTAGTTGGCGTGCTCATTCCTTCTCCTGCAGAAAATAAAGGATAAAAAAGAGAGAAGCAATTTGTTTGTGTTGGATGAATGATGTTGGAATCTTTTTATTTTACAGATGGATGGAGACTTCTTTTATAACTGTAATCCCTAGCGAGAAAGCAGTAATAACATTTTCTATTGCTATGAAGACTGGGATTTCATAGAAAACAAGTCTGTGGATTGCACTGGAGTAGCATCAAGCTTCCCATTTCCCACTCTCTGTTCTCCTACAGGAGAAACACCTGGACCTAGTGGTCAGCAGGACCCTAAGGTGAGGGCTGAGCTGGATCCCACACAAATCTGCTCATTCTATGCCCTGATGACCTCTGCCTATGCAAGGAGACCCCTCAGGGACCCTCCTCAAGGGGAGCTGACCAGCTGGGGGCATTCCCTGCTTGGCACATTGCTGCACAGCCAGCAGGGAGCAGGAGGAGTTCTGCCCCTTTCTCTGGCAGGAGCAATCTGGGCAAAGCGGGAAAAGAAGGAGCACAGAGCCCAGAGCAAAGTGCCTGAAGGTTGTGGTGGTGCCACAAAATTTAATTTGCAATTGCAGCTTTGTAGCCCACTCAGCTTTGCCATACCTTTAATGGCAACAAAGAGCTTGATGTCAAAAGTGTAGGGATCTTTATCCTGAAGGTATGGCAGTGGCTTAGGATCCTGAAAGCACATAAAACACATCATAATCTAAATAAAAAGGAATTAAAAAATCCACAAGACATTCCAGTGAGTATTGGTGTACCCAGCCTGTGCTGCACAACCCATTCATTTCACCATGCTTAATGCTCAGATTATCATTTTTCTTGGTCTCATGCACACACTTTTAAAGATCTTTCTGAACAGACATGATATCCATGTAATCCAATTCCCTTTCCTGCACAAGGCTTGCAAAAGCCATGCCCATCATATCAGTGTGGATGTTAATCCAGCACAGAGTGCCAGCACACCTTTGCTCTGTGCCTGCACAGAGAAGGTCGTGAGGTCTCTGCAAGGCTCTGTTATCTTTCCAGTTTTAACCACCTACACAACGCAGACAACTGGAAATGCTTGAACAAAGTGTTCTGGCTTGACTCCAGCCTCTCTCCACCACTTACTGGGGGTGCTAAGTGCTGCCAAAGACCCTGAAGAAGCACTGATTAGTTTATTTTCCAGGTGTTTTAAAGATGATTTTTCTGCCCTCCTCAAGCAGGATGACAGCACAACATGTGCCAGGGCCAGTGACATCAATGAGCACTCGAACTCAGAGGGCTCTGGTTGCCTTCATCAGCTCAGAAGCAGAATCACAACTGTAAATTCCATGGAGACAATCCTTGGCATGGAGGCAGCTCAGTGATTTCTACTGATGGCACCGTCCAGCTCTGCTGACATTTTTCTAGCACTGCTTTTCCTTTATTTCAACCTTTTCTGTTGCTGACCTGGACAGGGTTTGGCAACACAAATGGCATGAGAGCTTCCATGGTGACAACCCACGGAGAGATGGTTGTGCCAAGGCTTTTGCTCAGGAAAGGACCCAGAGGAACATATTCCCACTTCTGGATGTCACGGGCTGGGAAGAGAATGTTCAAAGAAATGCAGGTAAACATATCCCAGGAATTGCACATCCATCAGACCCATGAAAGAGTAACATGAATTGAAATTGCTACCCCCAGCATTTTCTAGCTGTTGTGCCCAAGTTGTAGTTTAAATCCATTAATTTTCAACCCATCTTAGATCAGCTAGATTAGGATGACAAATCAGCAATAAGTAAAACAAACCAGAACATCCCCATATAACCAGTATTTTTACCCCTACTTTAATTATTCCATTTATACCCAGCTAATGGTCTTTGCCAGTCATAGGGAGAATTTCAACAAGTTAAATCTTTACAGAGACTAAGACATTTGTGATTGCCAAATCCTTTTCCTGACACTGAAATCAATCACCATCCTTGATATCAGCATTCTTAGGATTCCTCCATCCCTGCCCAGAAGAAACTAGACTGATATTAGTTCTTTCATAAATCAATAAATCTTCATTAGGCAGCAATTTCTGGTTCTACTAATTGATCAAAGATGGATTGATACAGGCAACACTTCATTTTCATCCCTTTCACTCGTACCCAGTGGTTTCAGTGATCAGCATTCTACTATTAAAAGCTGTGATTTATGCCTCCCCAGGGTTTCCCGTGGAGCTGTAACCCCCTCTCCAGGCAGATTCCCACAGCACCGCTCACCGCTCCAGTCGTTCATCAGCACCATCCCAAAGATGTGCTCCTGGGCTCTGCTGATGGGAATGGGCTCCCCAAACTTGTTGCCAGGACCTACAAAGAATGCCTGAAATCAAAAAGCAACATGTTGATTATGTTTTTGAAGCTAAAAGTCTTTACTGCACAGAGAGCTACGGGCAGCAGCAGCAGAGGCTGCACAGGATGAATTTTGCACCATTTCCCACACACATTTGGACAAAACCCATGGCCTGCTCCCCTTTTCTTCCCCTCCATGAAGCTGGCAGGCTTGAATTACTTAAGAGCTCTGTGTTGCTAAGAGACAGGCATTAAACAAGGGCATGATGTTGTCAAAATGCAGGAGGAAAAAATGGTCCCTGCTAATTAGAGTCCGGATGCAGAACAGGTTTGCCCAATGAAGGGACTGATTGCTGCAGACAGTGAACAGGAAGGAGTTTAAAGTCATCCAAGGGGATACAGAACGTGGCTGGAGCCTGATGAGGCAGTGGGCAAGAACAGGCAGGTGGAGAAATGTGCCCAGTAAGTAAAGTAGGCCATGGACTGGGTGCCTGCACTCGTTCCCTCAGGAATCCACAGCCTCCACATGCAGAGGATTTTAAATGAAAACTCAGCTGTCTCTTTCTGTGTACAATATGGAAGTTTTTCCTTCTGTTCTTGCAGCAGCCAGCAGTAGAGCTCAGGCTGGAAAGAGTTATGGCAGCACCATGGGAACCCCACTTTATGGGACTGCATCTCCCCTTACAGCACTGATTGACAAAGAACACAGCATTAAAGAGTTTCACTACATTTTTATAACCATTTCCATCAATACTACACTTTTTCCACTACTTTTCTTTTTTCTTTTTTAAGGAAAAAGATTGGGAATAAAACATACAAAAATTATATAGGCCATTAAAATCATATAAATCTTAATAGAATCCTATGAAACCCTCCAGTTTGGACCACACTAAGCCACAGCATTATATGCTTTCCCATCATGTTGTTTTACAACACCCACAGCACAGGTTTTAACTTTCCAGGCAGGAGAATCTGGAGTTTGAATCCCACTGCCAAGAACTCAGGGCTTCCTCTGCTCTAGCACAGGGTGCAGACAGCCTGGACTTCCCAGCCCCCAGTGTCCACTGACAGATCCTGGCTGCAGTGCAGAGGTAACTGCTGACCAGGAAACGGGCTGTGGTGGCTGATGGAAACAGCCTGATGGAAACATCCCTGCAAACAGCTCCCCTGACTGCTCCACTGGTGCTCAGCTTTGGCCAGGTGAGCTTTTTCCAGCCTGAGAGCTGTGTGAGAAAACCTCCCAATGAGCTAAGGCACTCTGCTCTTCATCCAAAGCAATCTCTACAATCCACAGAAATCTCTACTGCCTGCAGCACAGAAAGGAACACAGGAATGGACCTTATGGAATATTCAGTTTAGAAGAAGCTAAACCAATCCTTTCTTCCCTGTTTCTATTTTAATATTTTTCAAGTCATAAAGAGAAATAAAAAAACCTCTCACCATTTCTAACTCGATATCCAGACGTTTACAAGCACCAAACACTGGAGGTTTATCTGTGGGTAGAAGCAAGAATATATTATAACAGGGAGGCAGCTAGAGAAATAGAAGTAATGACCAAAAGAAGCAGCAGCTGGTGCTGCTCGGCAGGGAACAGAAAATGGACTTAAACCAGGGCTGTCTCTTGCCCTGAGCCCAGGCTGGGCTTTAGGCCATCCCAGACCCTTCCACTCCACTACTCTATGATATGGAGCAAAATGAAAGAATAAAAGAAATAAGAATCCAGATTAAAGCCCTCCCAGAACTCACCATTGTCAGGTTTTGTTTGCCCCACAGGTCTCCGGATGGGCGTCCCAGACACCACCACAGACGATGCCCGGCCGTGGTAACCCACAGGTAAGTGCAGCCTCGAGAAAGAGCACCACAGTGCCTGGGTTAGCTGGGTGCCAGAGCAGCCTTTTGGGGTGCAAGCACCACGGGAGTGTGAGGTACAAGGAGAAGGAGCTCTGCATGCATGGGCACAAACCTCAGCACCTTACTCTAAGGATGGAAGTGAAATATAATATAATAACAAAGCCATGTTGCAGCCTTAATGCACTGCTGTGCCACTGCTCCAATTAATTCCTTGGATCTTAAATTCTGCTCTCTTGTTCCTCAGCAAAACCTAATTCTTTAGGTGTATTTGTCTTTGAAGTGGGAGGGCTGCACAGTAACTGGTGTGACCACTGCAATGAAGGGCAGCACAGATTCAGGAGGCTGGGGACGTGTGGAACTTGGTTCTGGTATTGAACTCTGGACATCACCGATTCTCATCTGCTATGAACCAGTGTGATCCTGAAAAACTACTCAGACCTTTGAAACATCATGTGTATGTACAGATAAGCCTGCAAAATAATGCTGCACTAGAGAGCAATCCAAGCCACCCACCAGTTCGGCATCAGAGCGTTCTCCTTCCCCCTGAACATGATCCCAATGTTTGTGGCATGTTGGCGTGAAGAATAGAAGTCAGTGTAATCTCCTGCACGAGGAAAAAAGCCATAAAACAGGGATCAGTGGCAGCAAAGTCCCTCATCTGCGGGGGCTCAAGCACATCAAACACTGCTGGGAATGGAAGGAGCAGAGAAGGAGACAGCGAGAGCGCTCGGGGGATGTCACTAATAGCATAAAGGGGTGATTAACAGGTCACCTATAAATTATGCAGAAAAAAAATGGAATTTTTTTTTTTTTGAGTCTCCAGTAGGGGTGGGAAAACGCAGGACATAAAGCAGCAGCCCCCTTTCCATAGACAAGGCAATTCCTGCATCTCCTCCAGCCGGCGGTACCCGGCTCAGGGATTCGGGCGATACTCAGGACAGCTGCTGCCCTCTGCTGCCATCCCTGCAAACAGCTCCCACCCTCCTGATCACGGGAAAACGGAGCCAATGAGCCGAAATCACCAACTGGGAGGGTGCATTTGCATCGCCTGGTTAGTGAGTCAGTAATTATCCAGCAGCTCCAGGAGGAGCCAGCAGTAAGTTATCCCCTGCAGTTCCACCTCTCAGAGGAGGACCCAGGAGAAACAGGAACCACACACAGGACAGGACATGTTCAACCTGAAACTATTTTCAGGAAGGTATCACACCTATGGGAACTCCTCATGGTTCCTCTGGGACAGGCTGACTTTGTCCCTAACCAGGGCTGTGCCCCAAGGAAGGCAAAAGCCAACTCAGAACGGAGCTTGGACAGAAAATGGGCAAGTTCACATCCCTGTTCCTGTGCAGGTCATGCCCTCAAGTGACTTTGATCAAGATGGTTTGGGTCCAAATACAAACTCCTGCTAAAACCAGGAAATTATTATCTATATGAATATAGGAAACACAAAGCAGTCCTTCTGGCAGTGGAGGCAAGATCTGGGATGCAGAGTAATGGTCTGGGAGTGAAAACTTGTACTTGTTCATGAAGCTGTGCTGGAATATCTGCCTTGGAAACTTTGCAACACCTGAAATATTTTCTGATGGCAAAAGGGGAAATTGTTGGAAACTAAAAAAGTGTTTCTTTCCTAGCTCTAGTCACAAAGGCCTTTGGTGATGCCAAGCTGATGACAGGAGTTATGTACCACCAGACACCCCTGATTTAGTGGAAATTGCATCCAGGAGTGTTCTGGCTGCTATTGAGCTTTTATTCTTGTGCCACAGACAGCACCTACCTTTCATTATGTACAATAATCTACTTCTGGCTGCTGCAAACCCCATTCCCTGTCACAGCTGTGATCTGTCTGTCTGAGCAAGCTGGAAATGAAGCAGCTGCTCCGTGTGGGAGCAAAGGGCAGCAGCGAGGAGCCCCTGGCTGCCCCCACACTCACCGATGTGGGCAGGCAGGTGCATCGTCGCAGAAGCTTGAGGTACAAGCGCTCTGAAATGAAAAATGATGCCTTCAGATCTCGGAAAACTTGCAGCTCCCACCCGTAAGAAGCATGGAAGAGGCTGACTTGCTCCTCCAGCTCCTTCCTTAATTTAGTTTGCAAAGCCTTGCAGAAATAAAAGACTGGCAGAAAAGCTGGTGACTGCACAGGCTGCTCTTAGTGGGATGGCTACAGCAAAAGGAGCAGTGGTCAGGGTCTGAGTGGGGAGGGGGCAGCCCTGGGGCTGGCTGGATTCCCAAGGGGCACAGAGAAATCCCAGAGCCCGTGCCCAGGACACCACTGCCTCTGCTGCGTGGGAAGGATGAGTTCATGGCATGTGGCTCCTGGGGGGTCTGATTTGAACTGCTGGCCCTGTTCAAGGAACAAGCAGCAGTTCAACCCCTGTCCTGCTCATGGGAGCCTAAATCCTCCCAGTCCCCCTGGCAGGACAGGGAGGAACAACTCCTGCTCACTGCTGGGGCAGGCACTTGTGGTGCCTAAAGCATCACTCCGGACGAACGAGAGGTGCGGGGTTAATGGGCACACACGTTTTCCATCAGCACAGACAGCACAGCCCTCCCCTCCTGCCCCCACACCACTGCACAGCCCCAACCTGAAACCAGTTTGTGGCCACATGCCCAGTTTTAGCAAAGCCAAGTGACTACTGAGGACAGACTGGGGGTGTCCCTACGCCTGCTCCAGGTGGGAGGTGGGAGAGGTGGAGACCCTTGAACAGGGTCTCCATGGAAGGCTGTGGTGCAGGGGGTGGCCAGAGGACCAGCCCAGCCCCCACCGAGAGACACACCCCAGGGCAGAGCTGGCTGTTTCCAGGGGCAGGGTGACACCCTGGGTCTGCGGGCAGTCACAGGATTCATCAGAGATTAATCTTTACGTAATTAAGAGAAGGAAGCACTCGATGTGCACAAACCCCAGTTAATTCCCACGTAGGAGGCAGGTGGCCACGTCAGACTGTTGGTTTTGGTGTCCTGTCACTCAGGTGACACAGGGCACAGCTGACACCTCCCTGTGCCTGCAGCCACTCTCTGCTCCCTCACCTTCTCCGCAGCTCCGCGTTGTCCCTCAGGCTGGGCTCTCCAGCTGACAGCAGCTTCTGGAGGACAGCCCTGGCCTCGGTCCACGCCGGCCAGCCCAGCCCCATGAAGGCATTCAGGGTGGGCTGACAGTGACACAGAGGTGCAGGGGCAAGAAAAGACCACATTTTGCTTATCCTTCCCATGCAGGAAGATGTCCCACGCTCCCATCCCAGTGCTGGATGCCTGTGGCCGGGGTTATGTGGCCATGACTGCCCAGATCACCCCTGCCCATGGCTGCCCACACCCCCATCACCCCACAAGTCCTCTGCAGCAGGACCTGCTGCATGGTGGCCTCATCCCATCCTTACACACCACTGCAGGCCCTGCTGGCTTTGGTATCTCAGCTAGCTGTAGACAGAAGTTGTTTGTATTTACCTTTATCCTTAACACAACGTCCCTGTCATTAATATCCCAACCATGGAGTGTTGAAGGTACAAGCAGGAGTGAATTAACATTTAGGCTTTGTGTCAGACACTTGCATTGCCAGTTAACAGATGACACTTTCCTGGAAAATGACCTTTGGACCCTCGATGCCCCTGCTCTCCTTTGCTGTCACACCTGTGATGGTTTTTGCTCTACCAGAACCTGCCTGACAACATATTTCTACTTCATGCTCTTTATCTCACCACAAGTTGCTAAAGTGCCTTATGGAATGCTTTTTAAATGGTTGTGGAAATTAGAACAGACTCTGATAAATACCTGGTCAAAGACGTGCTGGTGTTTGGCAAGAGCTGGGCCATTGAAAAGATGTTTAATGATGCTGAGATCCAAAATCTGGTCTCCAATGGCTACCCCAAGCCTGTGCCGAGGCTGCAAAGCAGCAAGAGGAGGGAGGAAGAGAAGAGTTTATGTTTGTACCCAAAAATGCCCCAAAGAGGGCATGGGGGAAGACAGTGACCACAGAGAGTTTAACCCATCCAGGACAAAGGTCTGGTACCACAGCAATGGACCTTCAAGAGCCAGTCTGAGGCTGGCTCCTGAAAAATGTTAAGCCCTATGGGCAGAGCATCACTGCAGAATCCCTACAGATCTTGCGGGGTGGAAAAGAGCCTCATCCTCATCTTTTGGAGAAAGGATAGCACTACGAGGAGAGGTTTCTCTCCCTGCCCTCTTTTCCCCAGAAAGAGGCTGATTTGCTCATTAACACCCCTCATTAACGACATGCATTGCAGAATAAGCCCACACATCTGCAATATGCTGTGAAGTAGGAAAACACTACTGCTCCTTCTACGAGTGGGGAACAGAAGCATGGAGAGGCTGTGGGCAGGGTGAATTCCATCCCTGTGGATATACCATTGCAGAAACAATCATTGCTACACCCCAGCTCCTCCCCAGAGGACTGAGGGTGCTCTGGACTCCCCTGGTGATACCAGGAGGAACTCCATGCCCAGGCACAGGATTTCTGTGCCTCGTCAGATGAGGCTGCCCTGCACCAGCCGTCCTCACACCACACCAGGAGCTCAGGACCCGCACACCCAGCCCAGCCTGCATCCCTGCTGCATCCTCACTGCAGGAACAGCATGCCCCACATGGGAAACGGGACAGATGCAGCCCAGGAGACAAAGCTCCTGTTCATGCCCCGGGCGTGTGCGGAGCTGGCGGCGATGGCGGGGCAGCAGCACCGACAGACCCACGGCAGCTGCACGGGGCAAAACCACACCACAGCCTCCATTATTTGTGTCTTTGGGCAAAGAGAGACAAACTATTACAGCCACTCTGAAAAGCAGCTCACCAAAATAACCATCTTCAAAGATGCACGCTATTAAGCCTATTTTTCAACATTTAATTTCCAAACAAGATTCCAAATGTGGTAGTAGGCATTTATTCAGCAAACATTCCTGCAGAAAAAAAACCTAAAGGTCATGTCAGGTTAATTTGTAACTGGGATAGTCAGGAATGACACCAATTGTTTTAGCCTGAAATCATTAAAATATTCAGCTACTATCAGAATATTATTCTCCTAAATAATTTCTCCAAGTCTTGCCTGTCATTTCATAGGGTTTGAGTGAAGATGTCTTTTTCAGAGAGAACAGTTACTGAGGAAGGCAGAAAAATAATCCAAAGTTGCTAGATAACAGCACACACATCTTGGACTAGATTAAACACACCATCTCAGTTTATCTTCAGAAAATACCATCAGAAAACACAATCTTCTGGTTCATTTTTTTTAAACCTACATGGATAACTAGCAGAAACCAAAAGATAATCACGAAGTTTTCAAAAGCAGTGACAAATAAATTCTCCACTTTTTCCTTCTGAGAAGCAGCTCTTGGCTTGTTTCCCTACCTCCATAAGGACACATCTCTGGAGCTCCATCCTGTCAGATATGTGAGGTTCAGCCTAGCTGGGCTCAGTTCTCATGGAAATTGGGAATTGAGAGCTACCTCCTTGGTAGAAAGGTTAAGCCACATTTTCTTTCGTATCATCATAAAACAGAAGGCCCAGAGCTGGCTGAACTGGCAGGCTTTGAGCCCAGCTTTAAACATGACACATTTGCACACATTTAATGCAGCATTGCATAAACACACACTCAATAGGACACAATGGGTCAGCCGCAAAAACAGGTAAAACACACATCTGGTGCCCTCGTTTAATGCTTTGGCAGCCACCAACAAAACTCCCCAAGAGCAGTAGTTACTGGGGCTTTTTAAGGGTGATGGTGTGATTACAGTCACAGAGAAAATTAAAGACTGAGTTAAAAACAAAAAAAATTGAGTGTGAAATGCACTGTACCTCTACATGGGAGTGGAAGTGTCAAACATAGATTTAATGATGTCACAGAAATGATGACAATCATACAAGAACTATTAGCCAAAGTACTTCTCATCAGTATTAACATTTCTGATTTCTTTTGTGGGGTTTCAAAGAAGCTGTAATCAAAATGACCACGCTAAGGAAACAGATAATGTGCCAGCTACAGCTTTGCCATCAGGTCAGGAAGCCCATGAGTGTCTCAGGCTGGGAAGTCTCCCTTTATCCCACATTGCTGGGAAATTCTGCTCTCTCATAGCCCTGGAACAATTACAACAGCCCAAGAACAAAGTTTGCTGTTACTCACCTCCTCCTTCGTGGAGAAAACCCCATAGGGGAGGTTTTGGATAGGAAAATCTGAGTCCTTGTCTACCTGGATGAAAGACATGCTGGACCCCGAGAAGCCCCTGCTTACACACAGCTTCCACCTCCCCGGTGCTTCCCGCCTTCCCTGGAGGAAAATCCTCTCCAGCTGCTGTAACCCAGAGCAGAGGGGCATCAAATCCCACCCTGTCCTCGGGCACAAACCAATCGCTGCTCCGTGGACATCCCACCCCCTGCCTGCCCTGGCTGTGGTTAATCAGTGCCAGAGGCTTGCCTGAGTCAGCAGCTGTTAATTGTTCCCAGCCAGGCAGTGAGAGGGGGTCTTCCTCCTCACAGGTACCTTTCCTGGAGGTATTTGGAAGATGTGGCACTTAATTCAGGAGTGGACTTGGCAGTGCTGGGTTAGCAGTTGGGCTTGATGTTCTTGGGGGTCTTTTCCAACCTTAGCACTTTGATGATTTTAGAAACTCTCACATGAAACTGTGGCCTTCCTGTAAGAGGTAACTTGCTGAGGGTGGGGATCCAGCAGCTCTAAGAGCAGAGGTAACTGCCCTGGTTTAACTTTGGAGGGGTCACTTATGTGCCATGGCCCTGGTGAAATGATTATGTCCACACTGATTCTCCCAGCACAAGCTCAGCAGGCCTTAGGAAGTTGCGCATTTCACACCTGAAACTGCACCTTTTGTGACTTTTAGTTTTGCAATGCTGCTGCACCTTGTCAAGTTCTTCCATTTTCTCCATAGTTCCACCATCTTAAAACCAGAGACATATGTGCAGCCAACAATAAAAGAATAGGGAAGTTGGTGCTTGTGCTCCCAGTCCCAGCATTCTCCCACTTGCAGCAGAAAATTCACTCATTGTCAGAAGTAGAAACCAATGAGGGAACATCCTTGAAATTAGAACTAAATAGCAAGAGCCACATCTTTCCAATAAAAACAGGAAGACACTTGTGACTGCCAATCCAAAGAATTGGTTTGCTGCTCAATCTTTTTTTTTTCTTTTTGGCAGAGGAGTCATTAGAAGAAATGCAGCAAATGGTACAGCCAGAGATTCAGTGCAAGATGATATAACAGCATCATCTGTGACAGCTGCTCACTTGTTGAGACAGAAGCCTACAAGGTGCTGTTTAAAAAGGGGTCTTATTTAAACATCACAATGCCTAGCTTGTGGAAGATTTCCTCTGACTGTTGGAAATGTTTTAAACACAATGAAGAGGTTTTGTGGACACATTATAAGATCTAGGCTATAGAAACTGCTTACTCCAAAACTGAAACAAAACCATGTTGAAAACATGTTCCAAGACAGTGTCCAACATGAGGAGACAGACTCAAGCATTTTGTAGCGCTGTGAATGTGCCGGTGTTAATTAAGATGTTAATCTGCTAACCTCAAGATGATGACACAAAATACAGATTGAAGTGCAGATCAACCACCAGGATAACACAGGGGCATGCCAAAGCAAACAAACATGACACACAATTCGCAGGTTGTGTCATCCAGTGGACATCTAAACATAAGCTTATACAACAGATAGGAAGTATGTGAATACTTTTCTTGTCCCTTTCCTTCTTTCAGGCACCAGAACAAACAAACATACCAGGTTTTCCGCCACCTTGTGAAATCTATGATGTGTTCTCTCTGCCTGGCCCAGAAGCATCACTGTCAGATGAAAGGCAGATTGGTCAGAAGAGCACAGAGGAGAGAAAAAAGGAAAAGAGACCAGAAACAGGGAAGAAGGAGAACTCAAAAGTGAGGAGGATTAGAGAACAGGGAAGGCAGCAGCAAAGAGGAAAGCAAACAGAAACACCCACCAAAGGTGACACTGCTGCTCCTCCACGCTCTGTGCTGTGTAAGAGGAAGTTTAGCAAATGCTTTGAGGAAATACAGGCTCTCTCTGACCCATGATAAGGCAGACCTTTACTGAAACCTGCCAGTAAGTTATTTATTCCTTCCTTCCTTTACTATAAGCTCCATGTGCTTAGTAGATTGTGGTTAGGCCACTTCTGCAAGCTCAAGCTACTCCATTTATTACTCGGTCTTGCAGATTACTTTCTCTAACTACCAGAGAAAGCTCCTGCTGCACAGTTTATATCCTAAATGTAGTGTTTTATCTACTAATTGCCAGCCACAGCTTTTTAAGAGCATTCTGAATTTTAAAATCAACAGACAAGGTCTGAAATCTGCAGTGTCTCTGGTAGTTACAGGTGAAAATATAAAAAAAAAATCAGAATTTAGCTAGCATTGGGATACATGTGGTAGCTGTGAATAAATGCACTTTAAGTAAAGGAACCACCAATGGAAGGTCTCTATTAAAATAAAGCAAGAGAAATCCAACTTACATATGCCAGTGACAGCCACGGGGGCTCGTATTTTTTTAAATTTTATTTAATCAAAGTTAAGACGTGGATAAACATAAATACAGCACAGGTACTTCAGATCATTCTTCATATTTGTGTACAGACAAACTGATGGATGTAATCCCAATGAAAACTGCAGTCAATGAAGTGCATACAGCCTTCCCCCCACACACACAAAAACAAACCCCAATTAAAAAAAAAAGAAAACAAAAAACTCCACACATCTCAGCACACACTCTCATTACAAATGATTCATACATAAATAGGTAGAGGGTGCAAACAAGCTAATATGCCAACATGTATAACCTCTCGTTAATGGGAAAAAAAAACCAGAAGCAGCCATAATGATTAAAATACATTCAGTTACTGATAACTAGTTGTGCCATACAAGGCATTATCAATAAAAAAAAAAAAAAAGGAAATTGTGCTGCAGAGAAAAGCTATATACAACAAGAAAATAAACTGCAAAGTTAACGCATGCATGTTTTATCCTGGAAAAGCACAGCCCTCCAATATTTTCTCCATGTTTGTTATAAAAGCCCTCTGCACTCAACTAAAATTAAAATGATCTTAAAGGATAATACTTGTAAAGTTTACTTAAGTCTTCAGCCACAGAAAACTGCAATGAAAATAATGTTCAGAGTCATTTTCAAAACAAAAAAAAAAAGAAAACAAAAAAAATCTATTCATCTGATGACATGCATGATTAAAAGGTCTAGGCAAGATACACTGCTCTACGTTCCTGATGACTAAGGAAAAAAGCTCAAGTCAATTTAATCTGCAGATGGTCAGAAGATTTTTGTGTTCCAGCAGAAGCAGCAGTTCAGATCTTCTGGATCTTTTCCCCAACAACTACAGGATTCTCTTTTCTGATTTTCTCAGCAGCATCAGCTTTGTAATTGTAAGAGCAGCTGTGTACATCGGAGTAGCGGTGCATCCCACAGTAAACGTTCCCACACCGACACTCGAACCCTGGGGACAGAAACAGCCACTTAGGCATTTCAGCATTCTTAAGGGCACTGGTTTGCTTTAAATCCTGAATGTGTTCACTCACTAGCAATAAATCTCAGTCACCAGTGTCAATCAATCAGCCAAAGAGCTCTGCTGCAGAAAGCATAAGAATCACAAGTAATACATTTTTAATTGATTACAGTAAGATTTGACTTGACCATTCCTTCTTTTTGCATGACACTCTAGCACAGAACATTCCTAGAGCACTCCTGCTCTTTTGCTATGTTTATGAATATTCACCCTCCAGAACTCAAGCCCTTTCACAGGACAACTGCAAAGCTGGCTAGTGAATGGCAGCAAGCTGTCATCCAATTCCTCAGCTAAGCAGACTTCCAAAAGGAAGTATTTGGAATTATGAACTTCACTTTAAGACAAGGAGGCTGTAAAACAAAATGATACATGAATGACTAATCGAGTAAGAGTCAGCTGAAAGCACCTTTGACTGTTATTTCAAATCAATATCAAATGACCATGCCCTATTTTCCCTTTAAGATAACATTTCAAAGGGCCCAAGCCTAATCAAGTCTAAGGAAAATTAAATCAGTGTTTCTTACCAGTCAGTCCAACCTTCTTCCTGCACATGAAACAACGATTCTTTTTCTGTTTTGGTTTGTCAAGTGACTTGTCCTGTTCTTCAGGTGCAGGCTCTGCATTCTCTGACACTGAAGCTGACATTAAAAAAGTTAGTAAGCACAGTGGAGAAAAAAGTCTGTCTCTGCCCTTTTAAGTCCTACAAGAATCTAAAGCCCATGTTGTACATTTGGCCATTTTGCTGCAGCTTCCATGTCTCAAGTGCATTGGTCTCTCCACAGCGACTGGAACTCCCTCCTTCTAGACCTTCAATATAACTTAAGAAAAGAACACACCAAATGCTTGAAAATACCACAAAACCAACCAAAACAGTAACATGAAGTTTAACAGCAAGATTCAATACTGTCAGATCCATGAAGAAAATCCAACAGCCAAGTGTTTCCCCACAGTGTTACTTGCCCAGCTCCCAAAATCTGCTTGCAAGAAGCACTCTATGCAACAGGATCAGTTGAGCCAAACACCCTCTTTCAGCTCCTGAATCAACATAATTTTTGCTGAAGATTGCAACACAGAGGCCATGCAAAACACAGGGTTTCAGAACAAACCCTACCAGTGTGATGCTGCTGCTCTTGCACACCTGGAAAAAGCCTACACAGGACACAAGTCACTACCTGGGGTGAGAAACACCAGCTCAAGAGACCCAGACTTAGAGGCGGAACTACACTGCACTGGAGCCCAGAAGGAAGCAGGTAAAAATTCAATTTTAAAGACATTTCTCCTAAGGCATCTTTCAATCTACTTTAGTGTTCTCTCACATCTAAAAGAAACGGGTTACAGGTTGTGTGGGAGACTATGAACAAGTAATAGTAGTATTTGCCTGAGTCAGGTAAAAATAGAAGTTGGCTGGTTTTCCTCAAGTATTTGCAGATTCCTTACATTACAAAGCAGAAATAGCAACAAAAAAAAACCCAACTTCATTTCAAGAAGGGCTAAGAGCCAACCTCTGCCTACCAGACATAGCTAGACCACAGCAGGACAAGACTCCAGTGAGTAAGATACACAGAAGTTGGGAGTATTTGCAGCAAAGAACAAAAGCAAGCTCCAGCTGGGAGGAGTGTGGATGGAAGCAGAGCTAGAACCAGTGCTGTAAGGAAGGGAAAACAACAGCAAGCTCAGACATTTGTCAGGGAAAAAGCTGCAGGCATCTCTGTGCAGCTGGACTTTTGTTTGTCAGAGACTGTCAGATGCAGTTCTGTGCTAGCTCTTCACCAGCTGACAGCTCTTCTGCATGACAAATCCAGTGGGGTTTTTTATGTGCTGCTATTCAGATATTTTGGGGTTTTTTTGGGTTTTTTTTTTTTGAAAGGAAAGGGCACTCATCACTTTTGCTATGTATCAAAACATTGTACTAAGCAACATCAGTGGATAGCAAGATACCTGATCACCAGCAAAGACTTTGCCTGAGGGGACAGTATATTCCACAGGTTAATCTAGCACAGATACTATTATACATGGTCTATTAAATCCTTCTCAGTCACCATCTATGTTACAAGCAGAGCTTCTTTGTCCTGAAATTTATAACAATTCATAGTTTGCAGATCAAAAAAGGTTCAACAGCTTTAAAAGGCTGTTAAAGGGTACATTTCTGATTGGGCATAATATCAAAAGGATTGCAAGGCAAGAACCAAAATCAGCAATGACTAAAAGAGATGAGGTAAATACCAGAAGGGGTAAGACTTGCTCAAATGAACTTTTGTAGCTTTAAAGAAAACAGATATTGCAGTCTTTATTAATTCATTAAGATGCATTCATGCCATGAGCTAACATTCTCCAGCTTCCATTTCCTGTCATAGCAAAATCCAGTTACCTCAATCTAAGTTTCACTAAGAGCCTCTGTAACTATTAGCTAAATTTAGGAAAAACTGGCACTCTTCCCTGCATAACAAAGCTCTCATACGCCCTTGCTTACATTTTCTTTGTGCATATGGCTCTCACATTAAAACGGTTTAAAAATATTTAAGAGCTACTGCTCAGTGTAGAACCGAGTGGGAAGATTCTTCTACTGCACCACAAGTCACTTTGTATCTATTGTAGTAACCATAAATTTTAGGTCTCAATTTGCTCTTGAATAGAAGCTAGAGATATGGACCAAAATCCTCTATGATAACCACAAATATCCCAACCACTTTAGATGACCAAGTGCCACTGTTCAGTCTATAAGCTACCAGTGATGACCACAGCAGAAAAAAGCCAGGTAAGACGCAATACTGTCCATCTTGGAGCTTGCAGGAATTATGTTGCAGCCACTCCCAGCTGCTGGACTTCATCTGGATTCCAGGATGTTGCTGCCTGCTCTCCTTGCACCAAGTCATCCCTTCCCCCAGCCCCAGCACAGAAGCCCTGGCAGCAGCAGTACAAGCTGCCAACTAACCAAAAAGGAGTAAAGTATAAACACAGTCATATTTCTGGAGTTGACAAGTTGGGCTGGTCACTACAAGTTCCCTAATTTACAGAACATGTTCCTAGCTGACCAAAACAAGCAGAGCCTGGATTTCTTCCTGAAGGCACAAACTTTTCCTATGGCTTTGCTTGTGCAAATCCCTGCCTGAGCTTCAGTGTGCTCTGACTGACCACAGAAACAGCAGCCACATGGCAAAATGCACTCCAGCCTCTGCACCCCTGCAGGCACAACACAGCTCTGTGTGTGCAGCAAGACGTCCAGTGCCTCACCTGTTCTCTCATCACCCTGCATTACTGGGCAGAGATTTTAAAAGAAAAGGTTTCTCATTCCTACAGAAGAGCATGAACAGCTACATTTACTTCTTAAGGGAATTTCACTAGGCCCAGTAAGAACCCCCACACCTCCAGAGGAGTGAAATGTGAAGTTAATCCAAAGGAGAATATCACTACTTGTGAACATTTTAAATTGACATAATCAGCCTAAAATACACTGTTTCAAAGCAAATTAAGTGAGAGCACACTCACCCACAGAATTCAGTTTTAAATTTTTCTGTTGAGTGTTTCTTCTCCCACTGGAGCATTCACCCAGTATATCAGGATATGCTGTATTATTTGATACACTTGTATAATAATCATACTCTACCTCTGAGCCTCTGGTACTATCACAAAAGTGAGAAGCATCCATCAATTCCTTTCTAGTACTGTCTACTGAGCCAACCCTGATAAGGCCCACTGAAGCTGCAGCCATCAGCTCAACTGCATTCACCTTAGGTCCAAGTAACCCCAACATAAAATTCTGCAGCTATGTAATTATTTTAATACCAAGTTTTTTAAACTTAGTTTGAACTTCACTGTTTAACCTCACTAAATCGATATGCACAAAATCGGGTAACTTCATTCAGAACAGCCATGTACCTTTTAGACATTTATTCCAATCTAACTTTGTACTTTGGTTTTTCAAATAATAACCACACCACATGACGTGAGTGATGGCATTTTGCAATGCTAACAGTACATGCTCCTCTCCAATTCACAACAGGCTTGAAAATCACAGAGGCTGTTTTCAATCTCAGAAGTTTTCAGCCTCAGAGGGGCTGAGTCCATCCATTAGTTGGATTTATACTTTTACCTCCATGTTCTTCAGTTGTAGGAGCTCCATAATGTTTGTGGTTCTGCCTTCCATGACAAGTTTCACTTACCTTTAAAATTCTGCCTTCCATGACAAGTTTCACTTACCTTTAAAATCCTCCCTGAACCAGAACCATGAATCCTAACCTGGATGGTTTTAACTCCTTTACCCCAGGGAAGTGAAGCACCTCTTTACCTGCTTGCAGGCTTGCCTGGAGGCAGCCCTGTTAATCCTCTGGCTAACAAATCAGAAATCCTGACTGGCTAATCCTAAGAAGGCCATCATCTTGATCAAAAGGTGCAATAGCCCAGGAGGTAATTAAAATTACTTGGAGAGATGCTCAGAAAGCTGCTAGAACAGCTGGACTGTATTTAATGAATTTCATTTTAGGTCATTTTTAATGGCATGTTCATAGTATTTAAGAAAATTAAATTTAAAAAAAAATTTCTATTAGTCCCTATCTTAGAGCATCTGGGCTGTTGCACTGTTCCACAAGCATCCTCATACAAACACTAGGTCTAAAATCTACACTTAACATATTCTAGAGTTTTCCTCTATTTCTTCTGCAATGCATAAATCCAACAAAGACAAATCTGAACTGCTCTTTGGGAATTTTATCCTTTGTAGTTTTAGCTTGACTGCAAACAGGAAGGTCTGTGCTGCATGCAGCTCAAGTCTCATTTATCTGTCTGCTTTAGAAAAGTAATAATAGTAATCTAAGAAAGCTTAATTATTTACCCAGTCCTTCATTCAATGTTGTTGTAGCCTGGTAATTTTTGTTAAATGGCAAGTTAAGGGGACCTCAGCTGAACACAATACATAACTTACACCAGCAGCATAGAACAACTTGCCCCAGAATAGACATTTCCACAAGGCAAGATTTTATCAAAATAAATACTGACATTATTTCTCTTGTTCCCCTACATCAACAGAAGTACTATTAGACACACTTCACTCTGGAACCAACTAGCACACTGCTGAGAATTTTTTTTTCTACATGGTAGAAACTTAGGTAATGCTAAAAAAACCCTTGGATTCACATGTTTGTATTATATGCTGGTCAGCATCCTAAAATCAAATTCCAAAAATAAGGAACTTCAGGATGAACAACTATGACAGCAATTCAATGAAATCCCCCTTAGCATCCACTCTAAGCTGCTTTCCTTCCAAACTTACATTTTCAAATCAAAATCTTTAGAACTGGAAACACTACATTTCCTATGATTTTCAGTTAAAGGACAACACAGAAGGAACTCTTAAGGAAGTAAGGCCGACCCTGCCAGAGAGATATAAATAGGGATGGTAATTTAGAATTGCAAATACATGCTGGTGATGTCCTTAGTTTAGAAATGAGGGTACAAAGAAAAGGACAGAGGACACAGCTGAGTAACCTAAACACCTGATATACACTGATCCTGCAGATATATCCCTAAATTCAAAGCTTCTGGTTGAGAACTCTTTTATTTTCTCATAAGGAGAATGAGCTTGAGAGGTGGAGAATTAGAAGCAGCACAAATTTACCCAAGTGTGTAAGAAGAGAGACATGCCTCTGAAAATTTGCTGGGAAAAGTCTTTTCACAGGCCCAAGACACCTCAGTGGCAGGGTTAATAAAGTAAAGTACTGCCTCTGTCTCCCAGTGAAAACCAGTAGATTCATTGTCAAAATTGAGACAAGAGCTCTCAGGTCCAGAACACAAACTTCCTAACAGGCATTAGAGTGTATCTCTAGAATGTATATTTTCAAGAGTAAACATGTTGATAATTGACAACTCAAAGGTTAGTAAAGGTGGTAAAAAATGGAATTAAAAGCTTTTCACCCAAGTTTATTAACCAAGGAGATGGCCTTACTCAGCACAGTAGCTGACTAATGATACCTATATTCCATCCTACAGAAAGGGACAGGTCAGGTTTATTAAAGTATCTGAGAAGCAAAGCTTTGATACCAGAGATACAGGCAAAGAACTAATATTTACAATGTTTAAGTGGAATTACAAGTTGTATCTGTAAAAAACCCACAATTCTATGTTTAGACTAGTCCACAGAAAAATAATCCTCCCCACTAAAACCTAAACAGTCTCAGAAGGCAGAATACTGACTGACTTACCTTTAAATACGTTTCATAATGCCTACAGGTTACCAGTCTGAGCACATTTTGTATACTATCTGGCATTTTTGCATTTCCTAAGAAATACTATTAAACATTTTTTAGTCTTAAGCTCTGAAAGTCTGTACACAGAAAACAAGAAAAAAGTGAAAAGAAACATTGTACCAGCAAGAAGAATTTTAGGCCAATATAGTTAATTCTCTTAGCCACTGTACTTTCAGCAAACATAGCCTGTGGATTGGCAATTTTATATTTGGTAAGTGAATTTCAGTAGTTCAAAATCTTACACCTCTACAGTTCAGAGGTGAAAGGTTATTTTATGGGTGTTACCTGTTTATAAAATATACTGACCCTGTTCTGGCAATGGCTATGTCAAACATGGTCTAGCACAAATATACTCATAAACTTCTGATATGTGCTGTAAATGGTTACTCTCAAAAGTAAGAGATACTCAAAACCCTACTCATGTGTAACATGGCATAGAGACAGAACAGGATGTTGATTTATGATGTACATTTCCAACACCAATCAAAACACTTATTTATGGTAGACACTGACATCGCCAATTAAACAAAGTTTTGGTTTCACTTGCCATTTAAGAAATTTTATTATTATTTTGCCTTCTGATTTCACAGAATATTTAGGTTTGAGAATCAGACATGTTTGAACAGGAGAGTATTAATAACAGCTGAAGTTTAAAAAGCATTATGAATAAGTTCTGTCACTGAAAACTAGGCACCAACCTTGCAACTCTTCTGTCTCAGGTACTGTTTTGTCCACAGCCGTACTATCCAGTTGGGATGATGCTACAGATTCTGTTAAAAGTGACTGACTGGACACAGGGCTGAGAGGCAAAAGAAGAAAATAATTATTTTTATGATTCATTTCCACATTCTTTTCCAGTAAGATACATTAGGACACCTCTTGATGAAAAGGTATCTCAGAATATTTCACTCTGAAGTTGTTTCTGTAACTGCTTAAAACTGTTACAATCTGAACTGACACAAAAAGTAAACATTTTTTTTAAACTCATACTGAATGCAACAAGACAGTTCCACTATAAAAAAGGAAGAATGTTTTGGGTGGTTTGGCATACCATCATTCCATACAGAAGCAACAATGCAACATTCAATATGCAAGGATCTTTATAACAGAAGTCAGCAAGATAATTGCAGAGAAGGTTTTAGTGTTCTGGTGATACGAACGAGAAAATTGCAGCATGTCAGTGTTTCCAGTAATAAAGCTGCAGCAGTCGCACATGGAACCCCTTGGATTTTCACAGTATAAAGTGGTGCAGGCTAAACTTCCCAATCCTTTAGCCATGCTGCTAAATCACAGCATGGCTCAACACTCACCAGTGAACACCCTGAGCAGTTTAGAGAGCAATTCAACACTAGCCATGACTCCCAGACAAGCTGCTCATCCAGCAGCTCTCCTAGGGAACAAGACAGAGCTCAAGTCCCAAGCAAGAGGTAGCACTATCTCATTTGCATTTGTTTTCTTCCTTTCCACTCTGAAGGCAAAAACCAGATTATCCAGCAGCCCATGAACCAGCACTCCACGGCACAGCCAGAGCACTGGAGCTGCAATTTTAATTGTCAAGAACTGTGTGTAGGTCTTGAACTGCCTGTCTGGCCACCTACAAAAGGACATTGTCAATTAATTTTATCTGTCCTCAGAGTATCATAAGCCTGAGGTAGTACTTCCAGAGACTGAAGCTGAATTCCTGCTTTTTTTATATTTTAAAAACAACAACCCAAGTAAGTGATACTGATTTTTTTCAAGTGCAAGGCTAAGAGCAACCATCCACTCCTTTCTCCTGCAGCCAGTAATCAAGCCAGTGATCAGTGAGGTACTTCTGTTCTTTCATTTTATTGAAGTTGTGAGAGAACAAAGGCAAGGCACTGTGATTGGTTCACATCTGTGCATTGACCTGGATGCACTTTTTTTTTTTAACACACATCAGAAGAGTTGTTTCAGGGTAAGACATGTATTTTCTACCCCAGCTATAAATCTCAGAATGGAAAGACTAAATATAGCATCAAGCATGGCACCTAGATCTCAGTTCATATGCAGGATCCAAGTATGAGATAACACCTCCTATAAAAAGCTAGGGAGCAGAAAAGTCTGAGCACAATCAGTCAGCAGCAACTGATGGAATCACCCTTAGCCTATGTTCTACTACATTCATTTTTTTTAAAGAAAAGTTGAAATGAGTATTACTGCAAATTTAGCTTCCATAGTATACAACACACTAACACTTTTCACTCAAAATTTCCAAAGCACTTAAGTTGTTGTTGATTGTGTCATTCTAAACTGAAATGGAGCTGCTAAATATAAACAAATATTTAGCTTTTACAAATGGAGAACACTTAGTAAGTCTGAGTGATTTATAAGAGGACATTATGTATCCTTGAATAATCCAGATGGAAATTACTTGTTTAATAAGAGATCAGTTCAGTAGCACAACTTGTACCAAGACTTGTGTCATTACCCTGTTCTAGTACTCTCCACTTCTTGCAAAGCAACTGGCTTGTTAACACATTATCATACATTTATTTATGAGAGCTCTAGTAAACAGCTCCCTGCCATTTTACAAAATCCTCACATTTCTAGGATGAAAAGAATTCTCCTTTGGTAAATATACAACTGAAAGTTGAGGAAGCAGAAGACCAGCCAGAGAAATCTCTGTAGAACAGAAGCTGACAACTTCTATTTGAGGCTAAATTCTAAAGACAAATTTCCATTTGAATGCCAGATGAAGCAAAGAGATCTGCTAGCATTCACCCCGAGATCCCATGCTTTAAAGTTAGCACTGAAATCTTACACCTTTTCCTAATCCTGGTTCCAGCATTTAATTATGCAGGATCAGCACAGTTCATTTAATCATTTTGACAGAGATTTTTCTGCAAAGACACAGAGCAGACGGAAGCACCTTACCTTGGCTGCATAGATGGAGTCGATGTAGAATCTAAAGTGGACTGAGTTTCCTGGGCACTGCCCTCTGTGCACTGGACCGGTAAGGACTCGGTGATACTACTGACAGAGGCTGCTGCAAGACACACCCAGGGAAAATGTGTTATGCTGCTTCCTGGGATTACAGAAGTTACACACTGCATTTACTCTTTGACCCCTACAACACCAGTCAGCAAAGTAATTGAATCTCTGCCTACACCATAAGGAAACTTCATTTTACAAAAAAGTAATTATGTTTGGCCATATTTTGACCTCGTTCCAGCCCCATGCCCCCAGAACTTATACTGCAGAAATTTTGGAAGCTGGAGTTCTAAAGCAGTTACTATTTTTTACTAATTAAAGCATCTACAAGCAGCTTTCTCAGCATAAACTGCTGTAATCTGACATGAGATGCTGATGTTTTGTTTAAAAAACCAAGATGGATCTGTGAGAACACCAGTATAATGTCTTGATGCCAACTCCAGATGTATTTTGAAGGCATAGAACCCAGATCCCCAGATTTCAATAGAAGATACTGCTTCCATTTAAAAGGTCAGGTTGAAGGAAAGGCAACAGTACACAGGGCATTGGGCGAAAAAAGACAAAGTATGTGAAGTTCAGGAGAAACTATTGTTGCCTTTTCCCAACCTGGAAATGAAACTCAAGATCATTTTAGTAAGGAGCTAATCTAAGAGCAGATCTTTCCTTGAAGGCCTTCAGGGGCAGATAAGGAAAGATGTCCACAAAAGCCCTGGAAAACCTTCAAAAGGAAAGGCATCACTATCAAGTGTTTACAGGTTAATCCTTCAGAATGAGGTCACAGAGATGAAATACCTGTTCTTAAAATGCCTTTCACAAGTATTCCCCAAACTCAATCCTATTTCTGTCAGTAATTTCAGCAAAAACACGTTGTAGTGTTTTTGTAATTTCAAATCAGAAACACTCAAATGAATACAAAAGGTATTAGTGATAGCCTACTTCTGAGCAGATTAGTGGCAACACAATTACATTATGAGCATTCCATCCAAACTCATTCCATAAGGCAAGATGCTGGAATGAAACTGTTTGCACTAATGCTCCAACAGTCGGTATCTGGACACGGCCAGGAAGCTGCTGCCCGCTGTGTCAGGTTGAGCTGTTGATACACATACATGTGCTGGGGTTACTTACCAGGAGGGCTAATTCTACCATTACTGTTCTGCCTTTGGAGGTGCTCTTTGTAGCACACTGAACACATGCCATTCGTGCGAGGGTTCCCGTAAAATCCGCAGCCAGTGGAACAAAGCATAGGCACTTGGCTACGGTTGGTTTCTTGAGCCATTCTCCCTTCTTCTATAAACCTGAAATTGATACACACAACCCAGTATTTAGAGACCTGAGAAAAATCCTTCTTTTACAGCTGATGTTTCAAAAGCTGAAATTTCCTATAGCTCAGCAAGAAGAACATCCAGAAAAAATGCCTTGTGGGTAACTCAGTGCCCTTTTCTAAAAAGTCTATAAAGTCTGCCCAATAACACACACAGTCATATGTAGGCTTTGCATGAACCACCCTCCCAGACCCACCAATTTATTTTCAGTATGTACCCCACAAAGAAAAGTAATTTTATTAAATATTGGAGGTATTACTGCTTCTGGCAGTCAGGTAAGGGGAACACTTATGATGAAACCTGAACAGCTAACACTATGCATGAGAACTGTAAAATAGAGACAAGCCATGGTAACACTAGATTACTTGCTGCATAATTATAATTAACAACAGTCACATGAATTCTCATGTCACTGTTTAGTCACTGCGTCATTGGTGAAAGACGACAACTGCTTACCACAAACCCCACATTGTGATTTTTCACACACTAGGAGAAAATCACCCTAACAGTCAAAAATACTAGACCATGTACAAATAACCTTCCATTTATAAATGCTGTAGGAAAATATAACAAAAATGAGAAGAGATATATGAGTTAAGAGAGATATGATATATGAGCTGCTGCATTATTCAACATCCTTATATTTGGTTGTTATAAAGACTGAGTTATCCCCCCCCCCCGCTTGTTTTAATCAAACATACAGAAATTTGCAAGACATTACAAGAAAATTAAAACAAATGACAATTTCCACCAGTTTGAGGCCCCAACTATTATCAAGTGATCTAACTTCCAAATAATTTTTCCCATGTTATCTCATAAGATAAAATTAATTTACATTTTCCCCCTCCATAAATACACAACTGTACTTATTTTTTAACAATTCTGAAAGAAAAACATAGCTTCACATTAAGAAACTAGCTATATCAAGGTTACTTATTATTACTTATACTTAATTCACAATCAACTTAGGTCTACTACTTCCTGATTAAAAAGTAAGCTGAAGCATAGGTAATTTTAATTCTTGCAAATCAAGCTGAAGATAAGCAATATTACTGAAAAATAAAATCAATCTAAGTAATACCAGCATACATTTCAAACAAAAAGAAAGAAATCCAGAGGAAAAGGGGTTTCAAGATACTTGAACACTTCACCAATTGCCATATTACAAAATTAGATGAAACCATAGTAAGAAGTGCCACAGTAAAAAAAATCTCCTTTTACATAAGATGTATTCAAAGCCAAACAAAAACAACATTCCCGTTATTTTGTTTCCAGAGAAATCTCGTTCTCCTCTCACACCCACATCCACTCCATTTTGTTTTTATTTCCCCCAAACATATGAAATTGATACCAAGATCAAACCTCTGGGTTGCAAAGCCAACAGCAACACAGAAACAAATCAAGTCTTCTGCTCACAGCAATAAAGTACTCTGTGGACGAGGAAGGATTCAAGATCTAAGACAAGGAAGATGTACGGGCAGGAAGACAACCAAAATCTGATAGTATCTTTTTCAGCGTCAACCTGCAATTAAGCTTATTTCAGCTGTTGACTACACCCCCCACCCCAACAGAGAATCACTTGCTTTCAACATACAAAGCCCCCATTGACCTCACACGGCAGCTAAATTTGATTTTTGCTGAAGTACTGCACTTGTAGCTGAAAGAGCACTTTCATTCCTGCTTTTCTCCAGACAGTCTTTCAGAATGAAACTGCAAATAGTGCATGTGGAATTTAATTCTTATGCTGGGCCCAACATTTCAGAGAAGCCATTTCAGGGAAGTGCAAATGAATATGAGTTTGCTGTGCTTTGGTAGCCAGAACCAATTTAAAGCTGAAACCTTATGCAAGTCACATTTGGCATAGAATGTTAAAGATTGAAAGCCAAATTAAAAACTTCAACTGAATATTTCAAGAGATAATAGAGATTCAATGTCACAATACAGTATTAATACTTTTAAATTTAGGTAGCAGCATACTAAAGAACCCTCCACTAACTTCCAGATTGTACCATGATTTTCTTTCTGTTCAATATTAGCTTCAAGCAGCACACAGTAACTCAGTAACTGCACCAGCCACTGCTAATATTCCCCAACACAACTTGCTGAAGGGACCAGGTTCTAATGCAAACACAAAATAACAATCTCTAACATGGATGTTAAAAAAAATAGTTCTGCTCCAAGTCAATAAACAAACTGTGAAAGGTGCCCAAAGATGCCCAGACGAAAAACAAGAAAAGCTGGCCCGAGTTCCAGCTAAGCCAGTTCCCAAGTTCATTAACCAGTGGATCCTGTCACCAGTCAAAGCTCAAGCCACTGGCATGAGGCTCCAGAACACTTCAGTCTCCAAGGGGAAGTGCCAGGGATTCTTCTGAACAGTTTTAATAAGGGCCACAGGAAGCGGAAGATCTTTCATTGGTTGCTAATATTTGAGAAATACAATGAATAAGAGATAGGATCAACCTGATGCAATGTTATGAAGTCAAAGGAGACCTTGCACCGAGACAACAGCTTGTTGGGTATGAAGGGGACAATTGAGTACAACCTACCTGACCCACACAATTATTGCTGTGAGCTACCAAAAAAACCCACAACGAAAAGAAAGGACCATCACCAGCACAAAGTTTTCTGATATTTCAGTAAGCTCAATCAGTTCACATGCAGAAACACAACAAGCAGAAAGTCCAACACAGGAGAGCCTCTGGAACTGATGTAAGGGAGGACATGTGACCAGGAGGGACAACACATGCTTTAGCAGGCTCTAAGCTCCTGGGATGGTTGAACTCATCTATTTGAACCCTAAAGCCACAGAATGCCAAACCAATATAAGAAGCACTCCCATGCTTAGCCCTCCCTTTCAGTGCTCACATGTACCAATATGAAACAAGGAAATGATCAAACTTTAAAGAATTCATCAAACACTCCACCTTCTGCCAATGAGTTTCAACACAGATTGCTTTCTGAGCTCATTTGTCACGTGTGTGTGCTATTTGGGCAAGAAAGAGGGTCTAGCTGCAGACACGTGTGGAAATGCCTGTTTCAGCAGCAGAGCTGCTAAGAGAAGCACTAGCCAAAAGGAGGCATTGAACACAGAAGGAAAGAGACCCAAGTACTGGCAGTTCCAGCCACGGCACTGGAGCCACCCCTCTCCTGCACACAGGCACTCCCATGGGAGGGCAGAGCCGATGGCGCAGAGCAGGGACTGCGGGCCCCAGGCAGGCTGCCACCAGCACAGCCACCGGACTCTGGCCCCATCGCAGCAAACACGAGCAGCGAGAGATCACTGAGCAGATGTTTGTGGGGGAGGGAAGGACCTCCCATCAGTCCAGTTCTTGGCTTAGCTTCAGATGATCTTTGTTTCAAAACCGTAATGCCTCACGCAGGAAGACACACAGTATCACCGAGCCCGAACATCCCATAAAGCAGTGGAGGTGTGCAGTCACTGCTGAAACCACTGTCAGAGGGGCAGGCGTGCTCCCACAGCTCTGGCCACTGCTGCCCCCGTTCCTGCCTGCGGCCACATCAGCTCAGCCATCTCATGGAAACAACACAACTATTTGTTCTGGTGCACTGGAGAGCTTGCTCATCTGATAGAAGATCAACTCCAGAGAAACAACATACACTGCAAAGGAAGTGACATGGCTAAAAATAGGACAACACTTTATTAGGGGCAGCAAGCCCTTGCTGAGCATCGAGCCTACTGTAAAATAAATCCCAAGTGCATACACTATCATAATTTCAAAAATGGCCTCACCTAGCTTGGCTTCAGTATGACACTTGAAGCAGCTTCATAGCTGAAATGACAACAAGGTCTTGGGATCAACATGACTACAGGTAGGTCCCTCTTGGTTTGAGGTGTCACAAAACAAATGTGGAGCTTGTCAAGCTCCTGGAAATGCCTCTGGGCTCTGCCTGCTCCCCCAGAGCTGTGCCTGCATAGCATTCATAGAGTAATGCTATGAAATCTGAAGGTTATTCTGAATGAAGAATTGATTTATCTTAAAGAAAAAAAAAAACCAAAACAACAGAGCTCTTTACAGTATTTTAAGCACATTCTCTGCTTTGCTTTACAATATAGTTGTATAACCAGTTGTACGAGGCCTAATGAGAAGGAACAGACTAGAGGGAGGTGCAAAACAACTCCTCTCAGTACAACCCCATCTACTTCATTGAGGATTATGGAATAAATACCCTCTTTCTGTATTAGCTAAAAATTGCTAAACTTCAGCTGAAATTTCCTCTGTGTTTTTAAAGATATTTATTGCCACTAGAAGCATAGCAACATACAGCTCTGCAGGTTAAGCCTTCCTTTTCCTACAAATAAGGTTCTTATAGGCTACCTGTTCCTGTTACTTCTGCAATACACTTCATTCATTTAAGAATGCCTTCTTGCTCCTGCTGCTACAGGTCCTGTCTTTCTTCCTTTACCATCACATCCTTAGAATAAATTCCTCTCTGTACCAAGCAAAACATATGCAAAGGACATGCCTATAAAATGTAGAGAATTGAAGCTGTAGAAACACTAAAGCAAACCAAATCTTCTGGACATCAAGTTCTCTGGAGAAAGAGACACATCTTCTAATACTCTGTAAAGCAAGCAAAAAAATACTCGTGGACATCTCTTCCCCACAGAGCAAGCACTGTGATACTGGTCTTCCTCTCCACCACCCCCCGTCCTTTCTTCCTTTCCTTTTAATTAAAATGTTTATATGCCACTAGTTTCAAATAACTGATACCCTAGCTTTATAGGCTTCAAATGTTAATCAGTAAGATCAGAGAGAGCAGCATTTAGCAGGATTAAACACACAAGGTTTAAGAATAATCTCTTTCACTGCTGCCCCCCCCCCCACAATTCTAGACAAGAAAAAAAAATCTGGCACAGAAGCCAGCTTTCTCTTCATCTGTCTTCCCCAAAGAAAAAGGTCTCTTGAATACCAGTTACCCTCATACTTCAAGTTCTGGTAAGGAAAACAAGCAGATCTTCACATCCTGCAGTACAGTCTTGTGTTCTGCAAACAGTCCAAAAATCTGTGACTGGTATGGGAAGGATCCCTCCCAAAAGCTAATGCTGAGACCACCCAAACAGCTTTGTGCCTCAGCAGCACAGCAGACAGTTTGAACCATTCTGATGCCAGCTTTGAAACTGATGCTCAAAGAGAAAGCAGAACAGTGTGAGCTACTCTTCACTGTCAAAATTAGCAAACTGACAGTTTTACCTGACACTCACCTCAAATGATAAATCCAATTTTAACAAGTGATTAAAATATTCCCTCCTCTGTCACAGCCACCTATATAATGAAGCAGCTCAGCACTGACTGAAGTAGCATCAACACTAATGGTCATTTTCTCTTTGTGCTAATGAAGCATAAAAGAAGCTGCAGAAGTGGTAATGTGTGCTGCTTAGACATACAAAGCTTCATTCCAAGGACAAGTAAGACACAAAGCTGGGTACACAAAAATACACTTCACTTTGTAGCATGTACTGGCACAGATACCCAATACCACCACTATATGAAAAGGTAGGCTGGTACGAAAGGCAACAAATAGGAAATGCATTTTTCTACAGACTTATCAAAACAAAGGGCAAATAAAATCCCAAGAATAAAGTTCTGTTGCATCTTGCTGCAGAAGCTCCCAAAGCACTGGCTGTGATCGAGGATACCAGTTCATATTGGAATTTGCTGCTCAGATGTCCTGCTTCCAGCAGGACACTACTCAGAGTATAAAGCACTAGAATCACAACTTAATAGCAAGATACAGAACAGTCCTGGTTTTTTTTACTCCATTGCTGTGTCCCAAAAGGCTCCAATTGACATTCACTGAGCAGTAGCTGCTTTAAGGCATTATCATGTCCCAGCAACTTGCTATGGAGCCAAGAAGAACTGGCAGATTTGAATAAGGGCCTCAGTCATTACAGCTCAGCCCAGCTTGCTGGTTGCAGTCAGACATGTCATTTCATCTTACAGCTCACCCTTGCTAAAGCACTGCAGCTGGTTCACATTTGCCAGCACAGCTACATGTGTAGTTACACTCTGACCCAGTTTCATCAGAATGCTTTGAGTTAAAAAAAGTGAATATGGTTAAGGACCAGCTATGCAAGCAGATCTGTAAGGGCAGCGACCTCTTTGTTCCTGTAGCAGCAGAACACACAGCTGCTGCATTTTTCAAAACATAGGAGTTCCAACTTCCTCAGCACCAAGAGAATCCATACATTTTAAAGCTTTCCACTTATTCTACTGAGTCTCCAGTTTTCTTTCTGCTCAAGCAAACTAAAGTTTTAAATTGTAATGTGAAATTGAATTTAAATGACTTCATAACAAAAACAAAATACTCACACTAGTGACCAAAGACTTATATAAGACGTTCTTTTAACTCACTTGACAAGTCATTTAATATCTTCTATGTTCCTGTCTATTCCTGTTGAACAGCTTTTTATTTTGTTTCATTCACAGACTTAATTTAGGCTACAGTCAAGTACTTATACTAGACACTCCTAGCAGAAACTTTACAAAAAGGTGGAAAGAGTCAGAGAAGTCTTTCCTTCACTTCCAATTTTTATTAGTTAGCAAGCTTAAATCCTTCCATACAAGAACTAAAATATAGCTTTCTTGAGATTCCAGTTTTATTTCTATCTCAGATTTAAGATGTCAGAAAGACTGTGAAAGAATCACACTAGTGGAAAAAGATACACTCATGAGAGAAAGTGGCAGATGGACAGAAAAGAGACAGTTGAGGTCTTAGAAAGGGACAGAACATTAGCAACTTTTATAACTAATCTGAGCCAGAATATCATAAACCCAGGAACACCTGGTACAGACAAAGCCTCCACTGTTAAAGCATGTATGCTGCTAAGTACAGCTGACTGCTCTTGTACTCAAGGTTACACGAGGAACAAGAGAACATTTCACTACAACCTCTCCACTCTTGCTAAACAAGAACAAAGATGCACAGATTCTATACTGGTATCAAGGAGATCACTGATCATAAGGACTCAGCTTTCCATGCTTGTCTACATACACTATTAATAGATGTTACTTTGAAACTGTAATTACTACTTGTGACCACGCTTAACCTTTGCAAAGCATGGATTACCAGACCCAAAGATTAACTTCTGTAAAAGTGGTACCTCAGACTCTCATTCACCTCATACAAAAGCATCTAATTGCTTGCAGTAACCACTTAAAGTCTACAAACAAAAACAAGAATAAACAAAACTTTCATACTTCATTTCCAAACTTTCTAGTATAGTCAACACACCAAATAAAGGGCCAATTCTATAAACATCATTACCCTGATGAAGATTAATTCTAAAAAAAACTTTAACAATTAACAAGCAATGTAAGAGGTACATTTTGTTACTTAGTAGGAAGAATCATATTTTATCTATTTTGGATTTCAAAGAGGCAGAGTGCAGACAAAAGGATTTGCATTGGAATGGCAGAAAGCAGCCACACAAAGCTACTGGTGTGATGGTGGGATTTTGCAGAAATGACCACTACTTTATGGAGCATCTGCTAAGTCACCTAAAAAATTAAGTGCAGCACTCTGTATAAAGCCTTCAACACTCCTATTTATCATGCATTTCAATTTGAGTCTAAACCAGCAAAATACAAGTCAGGACACCAAGGATTATCACTGTACATTTAAGCCTGTACACTGGGATGTCCTACTTGTTCTAGACTTACACTGCAGCACCACTAGAATTAGATCCTTGCATATGACAGCATCCAAACTTCCTGAGATTCAAAGAAAAATAATTTTTTCCTCTTAGAAAATTTAGAAGCTTCTTATTCCCCAGTATGGCACAATACATTTGTAGGCACCCCCAGTTCATCCAGCAAACTCCAGTCCAGAGCAACAAAGACAGGCTTTCAGAAGGAGACACCACCAGCATGCTGTAAGTTTCTGTCTCTCCAGTGATGACTATCAGAAAATCTAAGCTGACAAAGCTGCCTTTTTGGAGAGGTCAACCTGAAATGCAAGTGAAAAACAACAAAACAAAACCTATACACATAACAAAACTCACTTCTTGGGTTCAAGAGAAAAAACAGCAAATAACCCTTGGAGCTAGACATGCTTGTTTACAGCGAGCCATGACAGGGACCTTCAATAAAGATAACTAGTTAAACATTAAAAGCACTGAGAGCAATGCAGTAACTATAGTTGTTCAGTACATAGTGAAGACAATATCTGAATGAGTTACAAAGAAAAGTGAACACCAGACAAGAGTTATCATGTGTTTCAGGAAGCTAGTTTTTGATCTGGCATCCCTGGGGGAGGCATGGTGAGAGAAGTTCAAGAGGCATATCTGAGGAACACAGAGGACACTGGCCAGCCACCCCCGCTGGTCCTGCTCTCCTACCCAAAGCACTCTATGTCCATGCACAAGCCAGAGAAGAGTGTCCCTCCCCCCCAAATATGAAGTTGTACTTACTCAGTTTAGCCTCCCCAGCTCACCCAAGATGTAAGGCTGAGCAGACCCATTTTTGGAAGATAGCTGTCTCTGAGATTAAGACTGACGCCAAAACCTTACATGAAGTTACACTTGTGACAGAAAGTGCAGCTGTTTTTGAAAGAGCACCCTTTTAGAGTGCTTGCTCTGGCATCTCTGCTCAAGTGGAATAAAAATTCAGAAGTTATACCCATTAGAAAAATCAAACCATGTCAGTAATTGCTCACCAGCAGTTGGCCATGTCAGCTCACACAGTTTCTATCATGTGTGCCTGAACTGGTGCCAAGCTGTACAAGTCACAGACATTGCTCGAGGAGCCCTTTTCTTTCCTCTGGAGTTTGTGCCATCTCATACCTGTATTCTGGCATTCAGGTGCTGCAGGAATACTTGAGTTGCCCTTGAAATCTGTCAGATAACAGAAATGCCTTCTTTTAAAATGCTCTAAGAAAGGTAAGAAAGCTACTCTGAAGCAGACCAGGCAGGGCTGAATTCTGCTTTCACTGGTATCACATATTGAAGGTGGCCATTTCAGAAATCAGAGGTTGTACAGAATTAGAATCAGGTGATTCTAGAATTCTCTGAATTCTTTTAGAATACCAAGCCAACAGGGATGCAGGGGAGCAACTCCATAAACTATCTTTGGTGCTGTATTTTAAAACAGGTTTGACTTAACACACTGATGAGAAATAATCTGTAAGAAGGATTCAAACACTTACAAGATTACCCTCATAATTACTGAAAGAATAGATGTAGATTCAGTAATCGCTTCTTTTGAGCTTCAGTGAATAAGTAATCTTCTCTCAATACAGCATAAGTTTCACTTATTTTAAGCATATCAAACCCAGAAGAGATAAAAGCCGCTTTAACACAAGTTCCCAAAATAGACAGCTTCTTGTTAACAAAGCACCTGTTGCTGAGAACTGACAGTAAGCACAAAACACATTATAATTTGTTTTCATAAACAGCACTATGTAGAATTTTAATTAGCTTATAATGCCACAGTTCTACATGGGCCTAATGCTAAGGGAGCTCCTGCTCTAATATCAGGGTTCCTATGTGTTAATAAATAAAACTATCATCATTTCTGGCTAGGGCATCTTGAATTCAGCTTAACTTCCAAGAACACTGTGATTATCATGCATGATGTGTAGTTCTATTTAGAATTATGTACTATATCTAATTTAAGTGTGTAAAATTATACAATACCCTTACTGTGGTTTGATGGGGAACTCAACCTAAAGCTAAAGCCCGACCAAAGAATGAGGGTATGTAAGGACAAGTTTTCAGCAGAAGAGGTATAAGTACAGTGTTCCCTGTGGCAAAGCTGCATTCTTCATCTCTTGCAATACACTTAAATTTAGTCAAGGGACTCAAAGGTATTACTTTGTTTTAACCTCAATACTATTCTGGGGGGCTGGGGGGGTTGATGCTTTTTTTATCCCTTAATTATTATTTCAATCACTGGGGAAGCCAGCTTACACGATCCTAAACAAATTACATATACTGCATAGATGTCTACATACTAAAACTTATCACTCTGCACACAGCATAAGAAAATACTTCACAGGTGATCAGCAGCTGCCATGTTGGACAACTGGTATTTATCCATCACTTTAACACACTGTCAAGTTTCACTGAAGATAAGAACAGACCAACTGGTCACACTCTGAAGTTTTGCATCTTTCCTTAGTTTCCTCTCAGCTGTCACTTTACACTCCCTGAAACAATGGAATATGTAAACATCCAACTGCAGCCTATACACACACTTTCAATATCTATTCATATGCAACTAATGCAACGGTTTCATGATCCAGCTAATTTGGGGCTTTAGACACCTCTGCCACAGCATTGCTGGAACAGGAACTGATCTACCCTGAAGACTTTGTTCTTCAAAAGCTTGGACTGGCTCTTGTATCTGGTTTATGGTGCAGCTCTGTGCCAGAGGAGTCAAAGTTAACAGTGCACTGCAGGAGGAAAGTGAACCTACCAAGTCAGTAGCAGAACTAAAATTTAAGGCATAGCCTCACTTACAGCTTAAGCCAAGGAAAAAGGCCCACATCACCAGGAGGTCAGTGTGAATTAGTGAGAGTTGCCTTGTGTCAGCTTTAACTAGCCGAGTGTCAAGTTAACAGATAAGGGGCTAGAGAATTATCAGAAATTTGCAATGAGACACTCTCCTTTCTGAAGTTTTCCAGAAGTACACCACTTGCTCAGATGGAGAGGTCAGTGCTTAAGAAAAGCTTAAAAAAATACTGGAAGCAATTTGATTGAGGACAACTGGCATTTCTTCCCCCACTGCCATCATGGAACAGAAAATAGTTTTTTACACTTCCTCCCTAAGCCCATACAGAACAGACTGCACACGTTTCAGTTTCTCAACTGAGGGGAAAGCCAGAGCTGACAGCTCTCAAGTAAGAGTCTGCATTGCAAATACTGTGCTTTAATCACTAGGGCATCCCTTTTACCCACAAAATACTCCAGTTACAACTCTGTGAACTGCCCTCCTGATAACCAAGTCTGCTATTCATTCTATTTCCAGACAAGATTCCACTATGTGAGCACACACTTCTAGTACAATGTCTCCCCCACTCACTGTCCAGAACATTTAGATCAGCAAGTTAAGAAGACAGTCACCTAAAATTAGCATGGCTGGATGCCACTGTCTCCCCACTTATTACTGTGCTACCTTTGTACAGAATTTTCTTCTACAATTCTATATGGAAAAATAAAGCCATAAATGGGTTTACAGGAGGGACTTGTAATCAAAAAGGCCAAGCTGTTAAGTAGTGCCCTGGGATTTCCCCTTTTTCCTCAAGCCACATAAACATAAATTGACATTTTTAGAACCATTTTGAACAGTAACTCCTTAAGTAGATCAAATTTCTCTTTTTATCCTCTTGCAATAGTGATTGTATTCTGCCAGAGAACAGACTGACACATGGCAAAGTAACAGCACTTTCTAGAGAAAGAAAAGTTCACAATATAAAGGAAAAGTACACAAATGTAGAAAAATGCAGGCTAGATCACAAACTATTTTGCTTGGCATATTAAAGCCAGTGTCACACTTCAGAATGGATAAAAATAGGGAGAGAAAAAAAATCTGCTCACAGGATATTGAGCTTCAACTGTCAACAATGTGTGTCTTTCTATCATGATGCTCATTCCTTTCCATTCACAAACTATGGCCAACAAGGCTATTATCAGGAAACAGTGGAAAAATAACAAAGTATTTTCCTTTTTATTATGGTACTGGGTCAGAAACAGGAGGGTTATCAGCAAGAACAAGGCCCTTTAGCTTGGTCTAAGGATGTAGCCACAGGCACAGCAGCTTCAGCTACGCTGGCTCCACAAGAACAGTGTCCTCACTACAGCTTGGAGAAAAGCCCAGTGCCCTTACACTCTTTCCCAGAAATCCCTTCTCTCTCACATTCCTTTTGTGAGGGCAAAAATCCCCACACAACTGTTGAAGAATATTTGTATCCCTCACATTAAAAAAACCATTAATTTTAACATATAAACCTGCATTTCAGAAATCAATTGTCCCATTGTAAAATGATGCTGCTCAAGGAAATCCAGCAACACTGCAATGCATGTTGTACACTGCATATGCCATCCTATGCCACCACAGGCTGAGCTTTCAGGCCATACAAAAAAGTTCTAAAAAAAATTCTTCCTTTCAGGCCTTGACAGTCTGAGAAATTAAGGTGTCAGAGCTGCAGCAAGGACACAGCTATTATTCAGAGAAGACTAATGTTCCAAGCATTCTGATTGTATAGTGTGGGATCTGAGGCTGAAGACAGAAGGATAAGTAGGTAACAACTAATCAGGGATTTATTTATATGACTAGGTATAAACTTAAGACCATGGGTCACAGTCACATTATGACTTCGCAGAATAACAAGCCAATTTCTAATGCAGAAAGAGAGACTAGAGCCAAAAGTTTCACAGACACCAAGTAAGAGAAAAGCAAAGGCAGGAAGGCAACAAAATCAACCAAGTTCCCGGAGTGTGAAATGAGATTTTTTTATGTTATACTGAAGAAAAAAATTAAAGTAATTACTCCACTGCTATGCACAGAACTTTAAAATCACTTAAATGCATTCAAAGCACCAAGTTTGACTGGATTTATTAAGAAGGCAATAAAGTCATACCCAGCTACCAGACCATTCTACAAATCAAACACACCTTTATCTCAGCACTAGTTTTAGCCCCTGCATGGTTTGTCACACACAACTGATAATTTGTTTGTTGTGTAACTAATAATAATACTTACCTTGACCTATTGTTACTAGTGCTGCTTTCCTCCTCTCCAAGGAAACAAACCCCATGAAAATATGTTGATACTCAAAACAATTCTACTGAGCAATTCTAAAATCTTTTCCCTAAAAAGCATTTCAGCGAAGTCCTTCCATGTTGCCACAATTTTCTTCTCTTTCTTTACATTATGGTATCATAAAACACTAAAATAAATACTTTTCTTGTCACGTTTCACCTGGAGAACAACATTTCTTTGAGAGCTAATTCTAATTAATACCTACAAAATCATTTAAGGACTTGACACCAATATCCAACAGCATGCCATACTAGGCATAATCCCGACATGAGAAGTCTGGTGAAATTCACTCAGAAAACTCTCTGGTATCAGCAACTAAAGCTACCTGATAAGCACCTTACCGGAATCTGAATGAGCTGGGCAAGGAGAGCAATCTCCAAACCTTTCAGTTTAACACTCACAACCACTTCTTTTGCCTCTACCTTGATAAGGGTGCAGATACCTATGCAAGGTCATCCTGTTGCACAGAATGACAACATTGCATTGCATCAAGGACTTGATTGCACCTGATTTTAGAAAAACATGTTGAATTCATACAAGGGGTAGTAGAGAAACAATTTTATCCTTCTTTGCAGTCTTGTATCCTCCCTATCACCCCATCCTTGAAACTAGCATGATCAACAACTCACTGAATGTTTTCTCCTGGCAATCTAAATCAGAGGTAGCGTTCTGTATGAAATACATTAATATGTCCAATTTAGGTACAGAATGCCATATTTCTGCCTGAAGAATCAGTGGTTCTCTCACTGCAAACATATTTTAAACCTTAAGTGGAAAATACCTGCCTTTCTCATGCAATATTCTGCTTTCATCAACACAATTATATTCCACAGCACACACGTGAAAATCATCCAACCTCCTGCACTGTTCAAACTAATGGTGAAAACTTCAGGCCTTGCTTTAAAAACCTACACAATACAAAATGTTTCAACGAGCCCAAAACACCTCACTTCCATTTTAGGAATGCCACTCTTAAGCTCCTATTCCAATTTGATTATGAAGTTTGTATTTGTCTCCCTAATCCTTCACACAGATAAAGATATAATAGCATCATGAATTACAGGATACACTGGTGCAGTGCTGTCTTAAAACCCTGGGCTAGCTAAACTGCTGGGGTGGTTGCCAGGGCCTGCCAAGCCAGCCACACTGTTTATAGTTTAGTTCTCCAGATACAGGATTATTACGTTTCAGACTGACAAATACCATATCCTGAAGGTTAGAGTCTTGTGACACAAATACATCCTGGCAGGGCAGAACAGCTGAGCAGGGGTGGTCTTCAGCACAGAGAGAGTCTGAGCTCCTTCAAGACTGCTGAGGCATTAAGTTAAAGGAAGAACTGTGGCTTTAATAAAACTGCTGCTTAAAAAGAGCTATTTTTAGGAAATACTCAAATTAGTGTATTCATTTGTCTAAGTACTACTCAAAATACTGTCTTCAGTTGATCTAAATGAAGCAGAAGATGGATCAGGTTAGGAGTTAACTCAGTTTATCTCTTAATGCATAATTTCATAGCCAAAAATGTTACTTTTCAAATGAAAAAAACCCTCAGTTTCTTTCAACAACTGGAGAATAAGCAAAGAGTCCCAACATGATTGAGGAGAAACAGTTTTTGCACTGTCAAAGCTTTGTTTTCACTAATCTCTGTTTAGCTCAAAAGCCCTATAAACACACTTGGAAGAAGGGATCTGTTAAAAATATATCACCCCACCCCTTCAATTAAGGGCTGAGAAGCTTATGACACATCTGAGAGATCCAACAAGAACAGGGAAGACTTAATGTTCCTGATACTTCTAAAGGTAAAAGAAAAAAAAAAAAAACAAAGCAGGTTTAAAAATCCCAAACATGTTTCATGCCTCTATTAAATGGATTTGAAACCAAGAACAGATCCCAACTATTTTTATTCCTTTGTAGGTCATGTGCAATTAAATGCTTATTTTCACAAAACCTTATTACAGTGTAAACATCACTGGGCAGATGATCCGCCCCACCCAGAGCGAGCTCCACACCACAGGAGGACACACAGTATCTCCTGAGGAGCCCTTGTATCGGCAGGAGAGGGCTGGTCCTGGGCACCAATCTGCCCTGCAACAGCAGCCCTGTGCTGATCCCGCCTCCTCAGCTCACCCCTTTCCTGGAAACTGCAAGAAAACCAGTTAGAGGCCAAACCTCCCAGCTAAATGCAAGGGCAGGTGTCCCTTTTTGGGTACGGCTGCCTTGGGCACAGGGCAATTAGCAGAATGATACCTAAACCACTTGGGAAACAGAGGACGAGAAGGGGAAAAGAGCCAGTTGGGCTGGCTCCAGCCAGGAGCTGAGAAGAATTTGAGCCAGCCCAGTTGACTGTGCCTGCAGTGCTCACAGAACCCCTCTGCTGGGAGCGTGCAGGAGGCCCCACGTGTGGCAGAGAGGGCCCAACAAGCAGGGAGGATGCAAATCCCACATTCCTGGTTTCAGGGTGGACAGCAGCCCTCCCAAAGGCTTGGGGATATTTTACACAGATCAGCCCACGGCAGGCACACAGCCTGTTCCAAGTAGCACTGAACAGGACCAGAGTGCAGGGTCACCATCCAGCTCATGCTGGGCCACCCACCTCACACTGGGCAATGCCACCAGCAGCTGGTGGACTGTAGGGCACAGATGTCCTTTGTCACAAAGAGGAGAGATAAAATTTGGTCCTGCATTTTGTACACAGGGTTACAGTGGATTTTAAGAATCTCTTAGTCACATCAGAGATGTATATTCCATCCTGGCACAAGAAGCAGACACATAAATCCCACAGCACACAACACATTCACAGTGTTTAAGATCTGCAGATGGAGCATGTGCAGGAGAAGGTTTTTATGAACAAGAAATGCTGGAACAACCAATCATTGTGCGGGGACAACACGGGTCCTGCCAGCAACGCTTTGAATGCAGGCAAGAAACATTTGCTGTAGCCTGAATACAGAAGTTGTACAGCTGTGCCAGCAAAGTGGTGTGTTTATCCTTTAGGGCAGATTTGCTTTCTACAAACAGCCTGCATTAGAACTGTATACATGTGGCGAGAGAGTTGAGCATTTCACTCCTGTGTTGAATAAATCAGCAAAAGTGGTCCCAGATAATACATCTTCCCTAAGTTGGGGGCCAGAGGGGACTCAAGAAACATGGCTGCTCAGCAATCAAGAAACAGGAACCAAGTTGACTCATATATCAGCTTTTATCTGGTTCTAAATGAAACCAGGTTTTGGCTAAATGCAATATTTAATAGTGCACAAATACTTCAGTTGGCTTCCTTTAGTTTCAGCAATTCTAATACACATAAGTTTAGAGAAATTCCAGCTAACTCTTCTTGCCCTCACCTCATACACCTGATGTAGCCACTTAGTCTTAGACCTCAGCATCACATGGAAGTTAAAAAATTAATATCCAAGTATTAAACACTTATGTATCCTGGTCTCAAACCCAGTACAAGAAACCTATCCCACCTCTCTACTAATGACCACATATAGTCACTGCCCATTCTGAAATAGTATTTTCAGGGTTTAAATACAATGCAGGACATTCAAAAATGGCATAAACAGACAAAGGCAGCAAGAGCAAATTAGTAATTCAGACCTATAAGCCACTGGCCCATGGAAAGACACCAGTGTGCAAAGACACTGATATATATATATATATATACACACAAAAGCAATCTATACCCAGCATTTTGAGAGAAAACACAATGGCTCAATGTAAAACTGAAAGAATGAGCTATACTTTGAAAATAACACTTGTTTACATTCAGTAAAGGTTTAAGCAATTGCTTTCCACGGTCATTTGAAAGACTGTTGCTCAATTTTTCACATCCATTCTTCTATCACCATGACTAATCATACAAAACCCATCAAACTTCTTAGACTCAACAAGTATTGGGGACATGAGTACTTCTTTCCAATTCCCAGAAGCAGCTGTGTATCAACCCAAGTGATTTTATAAAAACAGGAAGTATTTAGGGAAGTAAGAAAACAGATTTCCCAATCTGAAAGCTTTGTTCTGTATGTGGCCTCATCTAATATAGAAAGGGTGGCAATTAAAAGAAAGTCTTCATTCTCATTAGAACCCCCCCTGTTTCCTGCCTCGCCACTTCCTGCTCTCCTCCCTCTCACCCTATCCCATGCCACCCATGGCAATTCACACTTTTCCTGTTCCTGAAGCCCTTTCAGATGCATAAAATGTCACTAAAAATACCATATATGATATAACTGGTGCAGAAACTGAAAATAATCTTCCCTCAAATAAAACACCTGCTACCATTAGGCAATACAGGTTTCCAAAGAGATTCAGACCAATTCCAAAGGAAAAAGAAAATTCTCCCCCTTGCTTTTTTCCCCCTTAGCTAGAAGGGTAATAGCTTCAACACAGAGCAGTAACACTTAATTTTTCCTGCCTGTGTTTGTAATCAGAGACCTTACAGACCCAGACACCCTACAAAACTGATTAAAATTGAGGAAAAAATTGCCATGTTTTACATAGTTTTTACATACCTTTGTTCTAAATGCTAAAAACCTGCGAGACATTCTTCTCATCAAGAACAAACACACAGACAACAGCACAGCAGCCTTCAGCGATACAACAAAGGACAATTTAAGACAAATGACTTGGAGCAAATGCTATCACTGAATAATCCCACGGCAGCTGTCATAATTAGTTACCTCCAATCTCATCAGAATCAGGGAAGTTAGAGTTAAAATCGAGCTCTCTTCCTGTAACATTGTGTAACTCCAAACCAGCAGCATTATCCACGCTATTTTAGAATTAACATTTCTCCATAAGATAATGTGGAACCGCTCGATTCTTCCACGCCAGAACACCCGGTGCAAGACGAGAGATGACAAAAGAAACTCGGTCAAGTTTGAGTCTCTCAGCACCTTATTTCCTGTCTAAAGAGCCCTTTTGTTCTGCTTCCCTGCATAAATGTTAATATCCTGCCATCATTAGAGAGCGAAACGACGAAGGAAAGCCCCACGCACATGAACTCCACTGCCCCGGAGGGCGGAACGACGCCACACGACGCGATTAGAACGGCAAAATTCCTACCAACACGATCGCCACAATTTTCTGCTCGCTTCACCCCAGATTAACTTCACTTGGAGCTGCACTTCGGCGCAACCTACCGTGGGCACGGCGCCCGCCCTCCCGCTCCTATTGGTCGAGGCGGCGGAGGCCCGCCCCGCCGGCAGGGCCGCGCCCGCTGATTGGCGGAAAGGCCTGTCCGTCACGCAAAGAACTTTTCCTCGCTAGCAGGTTCGGCTGGGCGGGCTCGGGCAGCCCGGGCGCGCGCTCTTAAAGGGGCCGTGCCCCGCTGCCGCCGTGCCAAACGCGAGCCGCGGGCGGGCGCAGCCCGGCACCGGTGCCCGGGACAGAGCCCGGTCCCCGCGGGGCGCCCACCCCTCCCGGCACCGGGCGTGGGAGAGAGGATAACACCCGAGCGGGCTGGGAACGCTTCTCCCGCGGCAATTACACAACTGCCGCTTGCTCCACTTATGGGATAAAATTAGCTGTGGGTTTGGAGCCCATCCGCGCTTTAAGGGTGACTGGAGTTACCCTGGGAGGCCGAGCACACTATAGAAATTAGTAACCCCGGCTAAAAATACATCGGGTCGCCGGTTCCAAAGACTTCCACCCATTTAAAGCATGAGTCAGCAGGAGCTCCGCAGGAAGTGACTGTCTCCATCCCACAAGGTACCACGGCTTCTGCCAGAAACTTTTTGTGCTTATTCAGGCTTCACTTGACCGAACAAATTCGCAAAGATCCCGGTCACGTTATGACAGCAGCGTTTCTCACGGCACAGCTTCCCCTCAGCACTACACAAAAACCTGTATTTTAGATTGAAAGTGGTTCTTTTTCCTTCGTGCAAACACAGATGTGGTTCCCTACACAACTATCCAGTGAAAAGATGAGTAAAAACAAAACAAGGCTTAACAAATATTTCACAAGTGCAGATAGAACACCTGGTTCAAGACGAACCTTGCCCCATCCTAACAAGCAACACAGAGAAGAGCCAGAACACAGTCAGTCAGTGCTTCCTCCTGCACCCACAAGTATCATCATAGTTACACAAGACTTATCTGGGTAGCAAGACTGCCTTACATAAAATATTTTGACGTGTTTAGCGTAAAATATCTAAAAACATTAAGCTAAAGGAGGATAAAGCACTTGTCAGCACAAGCACATTGGGGTTGTTTTCGTTGTGTGCAAAGGCAGAGAGGAAGAACTTGTTTCTGGTTCTTGTCACCTTTCCCAGTGCTGAAACTGCCTGCCTTCCCTTATTTCACCCACTACCAATACCACTAAACAGGGAAGTTTTAACTTCCCTAATACATACAGATTAATGAAGTCCAAGGCAGTCCAACACACTGCTTTACTGCAAATACTATGCAACATCAGGAAAATATTTACAGTTAAGTGCTCCCTTGAGCTGTGATAACACCAAAAAGAGCATAAAAACACCCTCAGGAAGGATATTTACTTCTGTTAAAACGATGAAATTGCACATTTTGTGTTACCTATTTTAAAGCAACCTATCATGCCACAAATCCAAGTACAACTGAAAAGCAGCAATTGGTTATAAGCTGATATGTATAAAACACTACAAGAATAGATTTAACAATATTCACATAGCTTCCTCCACAACACCCAAAATATAAACTGAAAGAACCAGACCTTAATCCTTGCATCTGAATTCAGTGCCCTATGAAAGCCAGCACTGCTGGAAGCTGATCAGAGGTCCCCTGAGCATAACTCACACTTGCATGACACGTTTTTTAACCAACCCTTATCTAAGCAATCAAAACCAAGAACACAAACAAAACAGACCAATAAAGTATCTCAGGAACCAACCTTGGAAAGCTTCAATTCAGAGCACATTAACTTTAGGCCCATAGAAACAGCAAATCATATCAACAAATCATATCAACCAAACAACAAATCATATCAACCAAACTGCCGAGTGCTAGAAGACATGACAACCCTATAGTCAACATTGTTGTTGGGATACTTTAAAAAGAAGAGGGGGAATAAAACTCAAACCAAATATAGTATTTCAAAGTCTCCAGCCTTGTTTGCTACCACAGCAGTCTCACCAGCTTGTAATGGCAATGAAAAATAATTTTTATCATCAAACATCCCACACTTCAGCTCATGCTTCTGTCACACATGGAACTAGCAGCTCTTATCACTACAGCAGAGGTGTTCCATCCCTTTTCCTCCCCACCTCTTCCCCCCTCAAGCCCTGCAGTCTGGCCAGCTCCTGAAACCAGCTCTGGAGCTAATCAGCCCCTTCCACCTGCCTTGAGTCTCTGAGCTGGCAGAAGTTTGGCCAGCCTCTGATGAGCAAGAGTATGGCTTACCCAGAGCAGAAGGGGGACGGCAAAGCAAACTCAGCACCGGCCTCCCAGATTTTCTTACCCCATCTCATTTAAAACCAAAACACACCCAAACCTAACTGTCCTAATAAGAAAGCCCCAAGAGTAATTTGCTCATAAAAGTGAAGATCCCCACAATCATCTGTGAAGTGGGGTATCCAAACTAGATTCATGGTTGACCCTTAGGTCACTGACTAGAAATCACAGGTAAACATATCCATATCTAAATGTTGGTGATCCACATATTTAAAAAATGCTATTCAAGTCATTACCCCATGCTGAAGGAAATGTAGTGAAACTGGATTAAAAAGCCTAATTTTCAGCCTCAGTTTCTGCAAGAAGCCATCTATTTTCCCTCTAAACACACATACATTCTGGAAAAATGGCACAGGCACATTTTAAGATTTGGGCTCAAGTTAAGCCTTTGCTCCTATTACAGTATCTGTAGCAATACAAAAAAAAAAGGAAAACAGCAGATTGCAGCTGCAAGAACACTAAGCAGGGAAGCTTTCACAGCAGTGTTAAAAAAAATCAGTTTGCTGCCACCCAACTTTGCACTTGGACAGTAAGAGAGCACCTGACTCTCATTTGACTATGGTAATCATGGAACAGCTAAAAGGCCATTTGTTCTGTAATCTTACACACACAGAAGACAGCAAGTTTGGGAGCCTTGACAGCTCAAGAGATCAGGAACAGAGCCTTCCATCTGTAAGTCACCAGTTCAAACAGAGACAAGAATAGTAGTGATCAAAAGCCACATGTGATGGCTGTTTAGGGATTAGATGAAGAGATGGTTACTCAATCCAGGTTCCAGCAGATCAGTGTGAACCACAAGAGCTTTTCTTCACTATTTTGCACCTGGTTTTCAGTCCTGAATCCATTACACCTCCTGGATTCTGTACATGTTAATAAGTACCAAAGAAACTGATCTGCTGCATACACACACTGAACTGGCATTGGAGAAAAGGACTTTACCCTCTGGTTGTTAATGATGTCTGCATTACACCATGCTGATTTTTTTATTTTTTATTATTGTTATTATTACTATATTCAGACTTTTAGTTTTTCTTATTACTAGAGACAGTTTTCAAAGTAATATTTAGCTTCTCATCCCTTTCACACCCTCAGATGCTGTAACCCTATTTACAAACAAGAGTTCCCAAACTTGATGCGTATTTCTTAAAATACATCAATTTTAAAAGTACATTAGCATAGGAATTTCAGACCTTTGGCATTTGAGAAATTACTCTGAGACAGTATTAAAAAGCTTTTTATCAAACCTAAAAAAACACCATTATTTTATGAGTGCCATGTCTACATAAAGGCAGTGGGAAAAAAAATCCCTATGTGAAGAAACAAACATTCCTTTTCATATTATGCATTCTTCAATACATCAGTATCTGCAAAGTCTGCTAGCAGTAGCTCCTTTCCAGCCTGACTTTAAAGTCTGCAAAAGTACCTGGAATTTCCAAGCTGGATAAGCAAGATGAAAACAAGTTCAGAGTGTATGTTGACTAAAGGTCCCCAGAGCTTGGGTTCATTGTCCTGCTTCAAACACCACTACCAAAAACAATCTTCTACAGAAGCTCAACAATACACAGTTCATAGCTCTTAGTAGCACATTACTTCCCGAGAATGAAATTGCTGATGAAAAGCCAAGATCCTAGAAACCTAGCAGGAAACTTATCCTTAGCTGTAACTAAGGAGGCCCTCACGTACAAAGAATTCAACTTGCTATTCCAGGAGTTTGAAGAGAACAACATACCAGACTGATGAGATTTCAGTAATCTTGAACTTCTGAGATTCCTCTTGCTGCTTTCAATCCCAGATGTACTAGTGCACTGCAATAATCAGATCTGGAAACAACAAAGGGGTGCATGTGGTAAATACAGAGAGGTCTGCTGAGCTGTCTGGCCAGCAGCACAGACACACCAGACAGACACATCCCACTGGATTGTTTTAGCAGCTATCTCAAACCACTCAAAGCTTAGCTGACATGAGATACTATTGAAGTCCCAGCATGTTACATCACAATTCTTTCTATAAAGGCAAAAATCCCTTAACAAAATCATTTGTGGCCTTGCCCTGCCTGTGGCCTCCTGGCCTATAAAGCTGGACATTCCTCACAGGTCTCAACTTCTCAGCAGCTGCCATATGGGTTTGCTTTGGGGTGGTTGTTGTGGTTTTTTGGGGGGGTGTGATTTGGTTGGGTGCTTTTTGTTTGTTTTTTTTTTAATCAGAACATGGAATTGTATCTAGTACACCTGAACAACCAAGGTCTCTGGTGACAGAGGGCTACATCACTTGCTTCAGCCAAAGTCCTTGAAAAAGGATCTAGACATTTTAAAACACACTTCCTTAACATCAGGTATCTCTTGGGTGGAGCAAACGTAAGTATACTACAGTTTCCATTGAATTCAGAATAGTCCAAGTGCATTTATACATAAGCTATAATAATCTTTGTAGGTCAAATTATGTATCTTGAATGCAAGTCACAGCCCATTCAGTATTAAAAAAAAAAGTGCATAGCAATTAACTGCCAAGGAAATGGAGCCAGAAGTTTGTATACTTCCAATTTTCTCAGAAATCAGACTGATTAATACAGCTGTTACAAAATGACACACTTTCACAGAAACAGGGATTACCTTTATCTGTAACCATAGCAACTTTTCAGTAGTTTTTGTTAATGTTACTCTCCCTCTGATAACTTGCCACTATCTCTTCCAAGCTATTTGTGTAAGGTTTTGAATGTGCCATCTGAGACCATGAAGTAACAAGAAGTTGAAATGTAAACTTACATTCTTCAATCACACTCCCGTAAGTATACTGTCATATACAATGTTGTCAATTTTTGCCATAAATTCATGATTAGTCAAGAAGTTAAATAGTAACAGATTAAAATAAATTTAACATGATTCACAGGTTTTTAAGACAAACATTTTAAGAGGTATTGTATGAAATGTATACAGGAGACAGTTTTCCACTTCTTCTCTATCTGCAAAGTAGTAAACCCAAGGAATTATGCCACTGACATGTAAGAGACTTGGTTATTCAGTACCATAAGGAACAAAAATCCTCCCATTATGCATTTATTTTGGCCTGAACAAATACAAGATAGAGCAGAAAAGAGCCAGTCCCCTTGTTCTATGTTAGGTGATAGCAGAGAACTGGTGTAGGTACCTCAGCACTACAAAAATAAATCAGATAAAATTCAAAGAGTAAAGCTGTAAAAGTTAGAGGACAGACATGAAAGAGACAAAGGAATGAATCGACATATTTACTTCCTCAATTGTTGACTTACCATCATCCACAGCTCAGAAGAGGATTAGCACTCTGTGCAAAAAAATATTTAAGACGACACAAGACAAACAGAAATATTTACTTGTAAGTAGGAGGAAAAAGAGAATATTTTTTTTTTCACTGAAGTTCACAGGGCAGCTTACCAAGCTGTGCCCTTCTCTTTTCAGTGTAGAGTTTGGCACAGTTAAGATGTGAGCACAGAACCTTAGAAGAGTGAAAGAAACTCGGCACACTCTTATGCAATGACACCTATTATAGGACAAGCCTGGACAAACACTCGGGAATGGACTTCAGAACACAACGGTGCACTTGAAGTCGGCCCATGCAGGGGGTGAAGTAACCACCACGGTTTTGCTGAATGCCTCCACATTACACCAGCACATATGGTGGAAGCTTCTGTATTTCGTTGTTGCTGCTGTTGTTATTAGCAGTAAGGTAAGTGCCCTTTTTATTTTCTAAGGTTACCCAATCCTAACATCCTGTGGAAACACGAGTGGATGTTCACACCCTTTATCAATCACTCCAAGCTTCTGGCAAAGCCCAGAAGGCAAACTGGGTTAAATCTCACAGGCTTCTTGAGCGAGCACCCAAACAACAACAACAACTTCTCATAAAGCAAAACGCCAAAGCACGACAGACTTTACAAGCCCTAACCCTTGTTCTAACCACAAGAGTGGCACAGCACGGAGTGCACGTTGATTCCCGAGCACCCCGTCCGCACATTCACAAGAGACCCGACTGCGCTGGGCTCCCC
>QUSF01000015.1:10172313-10203483 GCA_003676055.1 Chloebia gouldiae
ACCAAACTTTTTTTTCCCCTTTCTCCGTGTTTCGTTGCCCTCGGAGTGACGCGGGCGGGCGCTGATTGGCGGAGCCCAGGCAGGGAGGCCGCGGGGAGCGGGAGGCGGCGCTACGGCCCGCGAGTACTCATTGCACGGCGACGGCGGCGACGTGAACCAGCGAATGCTATTTAAAGGGACAGCGGCCCGCCCCGCGGCGCCCCCGCCCGCAGGGGTGACCTGAGGCGAGCGCGGCGGCGGCGGCCGGGCAGCGGCGGCTCTCCTGCCCCACAAATAAACTCGTTTTGCTGTACAATACCCGTGGAGGCGCCTGCTGCCGGTCCCTCTGCCCTTCGGGTCCGTGAGGGGAAAGGTCTCTCCTGGCTCGGGGCGCTGTGGGGGTCGGTGCTCAGGCCCCTCGCTTTCTGTGCCCTGTGGGAAGGCAGCGGTGGCCTTGGAGCTCTTCTTAACTGTGATGTCACCTGCCTGTGTTTTCTTCTCTCCTTGTGGGGCTTTGAGACAATCCACTACAGCTTCTTTACATGGACACCATTTCCATCTCACACCCAATACATATGGATATATTTACTTTTTTTTTTTTTTTTTAATACATTCTCCCCACTTGCCACAGCCCATACCATGCATGGAGGTTTTAAAGGTGAGATTGAAGGATGATGCGTGACTTGATGCAGATACAGAGTAGAGGATTCCAGGGACATGAAACAAGCCAAATGAAAGGAGAATTTTATCTGTGGATAGGGGAGAGGAATGGGCCAAGGCTAGAGTAGCTGGCAGGAGGTGAGTGGAGTTTGCCGAGAGTTTTGGAGGAGGGAAGGAAGAGTGTGCATTTGTGCAGCCAGAGAAGCTGAGGCTGGGTAAAACATGTTCCCATTTCATACAATCACCGAATATACTGAAATGGACCCATCAGGATCATTGATTTCCTAGAGGTACTGCAAAGAGATTTAAAATTTGGGGTCTTGTTTTGAGCAGAGGAAAGCATTGCAAACACATAAATATTTCAGCAAAGATAAAATCCAAGCAGAGGCTTCTCATTTCTAGGAGCTTGCTATCACCCATGTTGAAAGCTGAATAAATAGAGCCATAAAACTGGAAAAAGCACTGCAAGGGAAGAAAACACCTTATTTGTTTGTTTATTTTGAATATCAGAGCTTGGATCAACACTAGAAAATGCTGGTGTAACCAGCATGGAAGTGCTAGCATAGCTTTACAGCTATTTTGGTAGAGATTATTCAGTCTTGGCTGTCTTTGCTGATGCAATCGGTTTTCCAAATGCCAGGTTGCATGAGCATAAGATGACCTGCATTGCATGTGGGTATCACAGCATTCACCACGACATTATTTGGAGCACTTTCATGGTCTTGGCAGTAATCATAAGGAGCTCCAGGGAGTGATGATTGCATTCCTCCCAGCCTCTCCATGATCATCTCTTTTTAAAATGATTTTTTTAAACCCTGAATTAATTCCCTCTGGTTGTTCTTGGACTGTTTTCTTCGTGTCAAATTTCATCTCATCATTGGAAATATAAATGCAGAATAGGAGGGCACAAAATCCTCAGTGTTCAGGAAAAGGCCAGCTGATTGTTCTGCAGCTGTGAGTGACCAGCACAGCAGCTGGCAGAACAGCAGCATCAATACAAGGGAAATGCAAACAGTGAACAAGACGCACACCTCCCGCCAGGAGTTACTGACCAGCAACACATGGTGCAACAAATGTTAAGCTGTGGCATCAGATGTCAAGGGGGAGCAGCAGAGTGTTCAAATGTGATCTTACTCAAGTTGCGGGTGACGCTCATCAGTCAGTTCTCAAGTGCTGAAAAGAGAAAACTCAGTTACAATGCTGCTGGATGGAGTAAGTGGGGTTTTTGGAGCATTCCAAATCACTATGTCTGGTACAGTCAAAAGCTGCCACAGCTCAGAAGAGGTAAACAACCTCTAGGAAAATAGGGAACACAAGGTTTTACGCCGTTTGTATTAAAAAAAAAAAAAAGCTGGTAGTCAAGCTGTCTCTGAGGAAGAAAAGTCCCAAATGAGATGGCCAGGTTTATTCTTGGGGTAGAATTAAAGATGCATTTAAAAATTAAATGTACTTGTTGTTCCACTGTGAATGGAAAGCATAATATTGAAGTAATAGTTTTCAGTTTTCTGATTTGAGGATCTAGGGACTGATAGGCTAAAAAACCTTGCTGAAGTCATGTAGGCTAAGGATTAAAAGGGAAGTGTATAATCAGAGAAATGGCTTAGATGTTAGGCACCCAGAGAAGGACATCCTTGGCTTTGAAATCAGCTGAAGAAGTCAAAAGTGATTCTGAGCCAGCAGCTGCAAACAGAATCCTGTTTTCTGTGGACCACTGCAGAGAAGGAGCTGGAGGCTTTTGGTCCACCTGAAGTTAATCAGAATAGTTTTTATTTTTAAGAGTGCACAAATGCTCAGTAGGGCACAGGACTGCCAGTAGGGCACAGCATGGGGAGCCTGATATTCAGTGGGATGTTCTTTAAGGAACAACTTCATTCTACCAGGCATCATTTTGCTTTGACAGAGAAGTTCAAAAGAAACTCCAAACAATTAGGCAGGGGATCCCAGTCCAAGCTGAAGCAACCAGGAGAGAGGTGAAAGGTTTCCCAGCTGTGCCAGTGATTTGATGATGTATGGCAAAACGGTGAGTGGTAATCAGTGAACATTACTTCCTGTTCTGTAACATCACAACTGGAATGGTGTTTATTCTCCTTAACCTACATTACTCAGATCTGCTTTCATATATTAATGCTCTCATCACCTTCATTCCCCAGCACAACTTATTTTCACGGCTTTAAGGGCTATCTATTCATACACCTCTTTAGGAAAATATGGGCACAATTTTTCTAAAGAGGTTTCTTCTGATTTGTACTCCCTTCTTCCAAATCCATTTAATCTATCTGCTAACACAAAGGACCTTTCCCTTTGGCTTCTTTTATGTTTGCTTCTGCTATAGTGGCTTGTTATTTCTTTTGCTACAGATTTAGATGTCACTAGAGGAATCTTAGTAATGTAATCATTTTGAGGTAGATTTATCTTCAGAGCTGGTAAATGGGAAGTCTCTTCTTCACCTCAGTGGGCTTTGGATCTGGTGTTGTGCTATCATCATTTCAGTTCTAATCTTGTTCTTTGGGGCCCAGTGTGCAGCTCCTGACTCTGCTGAGATTTTCACCATAGGTTTATTGAGAGCAGAATCAGCTCCTGCTTCCTGAGAGACAGACTATAAAAATACAAAAGAAATAAGCACAAGGTTCTCTTGAACAAGTGAATCTTAAATTTTCTTTTATTTGATTCTGAGTCTCACTGGATTTTCTTTATCCACATGTACTTTGACCCCTGTTCTAAGCCTTATTCTAACAGGATGAGCTGGAGTTTCAGCTACCCAGGCCTGCTGGAAATTTGGCCCAGCAGTTATTTGGCAGTGGCCTTGATGAGCAGCAATGCCAGCTTTCCATTGCAATGCTCACATTCAGAGATTTGCAGAATTAGAGTCCAAATTCTGCTTGATTTGCAAGCCCAGAATGCCACTGACTTCAAGGGGGGTGTAGGATTTTAGCCAAGAGCAGAAATCTGCCCAGGATTTTTTCAGACTCCCTCATGCTCTGTTTATATGATATTACCATCAAGCTCTATTAGCATGCTCCATGATGCATTTTACTTTTAAATTACATAAAGGATATTTACTGTGCTGATGCTACATAGTTTGCAAGAAAGATGCACATGTGGAAATGAAAAAACATCAATTACCATCAGGATTTCCAGCTTTCAGCATTCATTTTCCAAAACAACCCAGGGACTATTTCTCATAAAAAAAAAAAAAAAGAGCAGAAATGAAAATCCAATTTCTTGGCATTTATGTATGGCATTCTGGAGTCTTACTCATCAAGTCTGTTGTGAAAATGGTTGGAATAAAAACCCTCATATTGTTCAAAACTTTAATACTCTGCTTTTGTTTTGTGTATAGTGGTTTCCCAATCAGAGACATGACTCCATCCCTAAAAATAACAAAATGTTTTTCTGCCTCTCAGAAGATGCGAGAAAAAAATAATCTGATGAAAACTGGGTGATCATCAGGGATAATAGGTAAAAGGTAGAGGTTGAGAATTAATGGATGAAACCTGTGAAAACAGGCACATGAGATGCATCAGACAATGCCCACCGCTGCCAGTGGAGCCGGGTCAGTGCTGCCCTGCCCGCAGGGATGGCACCGCTTCAGGGCCAGCAGCTCCTGGGTGCCCTTGGAGCCACTGAAGCCGAGAGCAATCCGGCTGCTCGGTGACTTTTCCTGGGCAGGGGCAGCGCAGGGAGGAGGGATTCCCTAGGGCAGCGATGCTCTGGTTCCAGTCGGAGCCACCGGGCAGCTCAGCATCTTTCAAAATGAGGCACATTGTGTTCCCATGTGGTTACAAATCTGGGAGATTCCTTCTAGATAGCCTTGTTTAGAAATCTGGGCTGGGGCCTTTTAAAGCCCTAATGACTCCCCACTTAAGCTTTTAATATCCACGTTAAATAGTTCATTGAGCATTCAGGAGAACAGTGTGCCATTGTGGGCTGATGAGTAACTTTAGGCAAAGAAGTTATTTTGTACCTCTGTGCTTTTTCTTCTTCCTCATCTGCTTTGTCTGTGTAGATACTAAAGTCTTTCAGGGCAGGAGTGGCTCACGCTGTGCGTGTCTAGTCATCAACACAGCAACTCCATTCTCACTGGGAAGCTCTCTGAGCGCCCCAGTCCTGCCCATAACAACCCTCCAAACATGTCTGTGCTTTGTATATGTTACAGGGTTTGAGTATTAATTACTATTAATTACTATTTAAAATCTGGACTCCTAAATTCTGTAACACTGAAGTAGCCATTTACCATATGGATAAACCCTTCCACAAATGGGTCACTGCACAGAAAGCCTGGAGGCTATCAACTGCTCAGGTGACCAGCTGCTAAATTGTGAGGACACAGGGACCAGAGATGCTCTAACAGGATGGCTTCAGCCTCTGAAAAGTCTCCAGGTACTCAGGAAAGCTGGCCCTACCTGTTTCTGCTCTAGTCCTTGAAATTTCAGGGAAGCAAAGATCAGGGTAGCACTGCTTGGTGATCCTTTAATAGCAGGACTCCTTCAGAGACCTTTAAATCCAGCAGAATTTAATGCATCCCTGAAGGTAGTCTGAGCCAATTTTTGCTTTTGCAACTTTTTGTTGTCTCCACTGCATGAGTGAAGAGCTCTTAGCTCATACTGTGTCACTGGATTCTTGGATTTAAAGGGTTGTTCTGCATGAATAAACTCAGTGCCTGGATACATCCTGGTGTCTAGAAAGTAAACAATACACCTGAAGCACCTGTCAAGGATCTAGGTACAAATGTCCCAAATGACAGAAATGTCTGTTGAGCTGTCTTCCCACCTGCTTAGGAATGCCAGGAGCACCAGACTACTCTGGGTTTGGCACTCTTGTTTGTTCTGTTCCTGTCCATCTGACCTTGCTAGCTCAGATAGGCTATTTGTCAATGCCAGAGGAATCTGCTGCAACAACAGAGGGAGTATCTGGTGTCAGTATTCTCCAGCTCCTTGAGGGAACTGCCTCATTAGGGAAGCTAAAACATCATTTTGATTGCTTAGAAGCAAACCATTTGTTCTGCAAAACTCTCCAAGCAGTTACTCACTTCTTGTAAAATTATAATGCCTGAAGTCTTTTTCTAAAGCAGTCTTTATACTTGAATGGCTGGAAATCTGCAGGTGATAAAAAGTTTTACAGTGAAGCAGATTTGATCAGTGTTTCCTTAAATTAGACAAATATTCTTCTCAAAATGTCATTAGATTTTGATAGAGTAAAAAAAAAAGTTCTGTTGGAGAAAGTTATAAAAGAGACATTTCTGTAGCTTCACAGATCCTCAAAATGTATATGAGATTTTGTAGGTTTTCTTTAGGAAATTTGAAGCTGAGGCTTTTAATATACATACAGCACATATTTTTTGCCCCACAATATCATAATCAGCTTTGATCTTTCTCATTAACTTTGGCAGAGGACATCAAACTGAGATGGGATTACTGCTGTTTTGGTATTCTTCCTCAGAAAAGAGGCCTTTTGGAAGATTGATAGCTGAGGCTGCCTTTGGGTAGTACCTTTCATTCAAGGGTTCTAAAGCAATCACAGAACTCCCAAGTCTTCCTAGCCAGAAATTGTGCTCAGCCTTCCTGCTTTTCTGCAGTGTACTTTACTCACTGTATCACATCAGGAGGGACAGAGTCTATCCATGTCTCTCCCCTGTGCTGGCAGTTTCCCAGGGAATTGCTAGTGAACACAGGTGACAGACTGTGCTCCTTGCACTCTACACAGGGAGAAGGAAGGTGCAGCGAGGGAGAGGTATTGTGTTCCTCTTCTCCTGGAACAGATGGAAATCTCTTGGGTAGTATCACATTTGAGCAGTTCCGGCACAGCTGTAACCCATGTGAGAACCACAGTGACAGAATCAGAGCAGAGACCTGTCCATCCTTATTCCTACTCTATCCCTGATACATTTTATAAAAGCTGTTCTGGTTCAGCTGATATACTGTTTAATTTAATTTAATATGAAGAAACTCTGATGCCTGATTCCCTATACTGTCGTTTCATGTCTTGTGCACAGCCCAGGAGATATTAAAAAGCCATACTAGCAACTTACCTGAGTTACACACAGGAAATGCCCAATGGACTTCCCAAGAAAAAGTACACACAGAACAAGATTAAGGATTTGGATCACTGACAGGTCTACAGTTGAAGAGCAATAAATCACATGTCTCTCCCAGCTTGCTTCTCTCTGCTTCCTCCTTACTTTTCTACTTCTCCTCTTCTAAATGAAAGGGGACATCTTTACAGTCTTGCAAAATCTTCCCTCCTGTGGGAAATTGTTAATTATCAGTGTTGCCACAATAAAGAACAAGTTCTGCAGAAAGAGAGCAACACACCACAGTAGAGCACTGCAGTTTTTTATGTTTTCCTTTTTACTTAAAAAACTCTGGTATTTCTGAAAGTCACAGCTCCTAGAATATATTGTCCTACATGTGAAGATATAGTGGGTTTTTATTCAATTCAGCCACGAAAATGTTGAGGGTGTGTAAGTAATGTAAGGTCTTCATAAAGACTGCCTTGTAAAATCTGCTTTATAGTCTGCTTTGTTCTTTTATCTAGCGTTCTCTAGAACGTGCTTGGGAATATTTATTTTCCCTAATTTCTTTTCCTTAACTAAGGCAAAATATTTACACACCCCACACCAAGCTCCCAAAGAATAGTGCTTAGTACTGCTGCTGTTCATTTGCTGGCATACCTAATTATACAGCTGAAAATGTCAACATTAAGTTATGTCTGCATGGCAGGCATTGATGTGGCTGTTATGTAACACAGGTGTGCTCAACACACCTTCAGCTGAAGTTCAGGCTGTGCTACCAGCAGCCATCACTGAGCCTGTAAAACCAATCACAATAATATTCATTGAGTCACTAGCCCATGCCAAACTCTGACTTTAACAGCATAATAATTGGTAATCAAGCCAGCTTGTGAAGACCTTGTCCAGTGTGTACCCACACAGCAGTGATCTTAGCTCTGGGTCACACCTCTCCAGGTGGGCACTGGTGGGCCTGGCCACCGAAAGATATGGTTCATCACCCCCCTCTGTCTGCATCTTCCTCTCCCTGAGATGTTTCCACCTATCTGGTAGGGACTGGAGAAGGGGATGGTGACCTAGTTTATAATTCAGCTGGCCCAGCTCACAGCTTAAAGCAGTGATGGAGATGCATTGCTGCTGAAATGCTGGATTATGAACTGTGGTACAGACACACAACCTTTTGTGCTATTTTATGCTACAATAATGTCTGCAGAAAATACCATGAGAAGCACTGATCATATACAAAACTACTGCTAACTGTGCTGGAGCTGGGCTGCCAGAGCCCATACTACCAGTAGAGAGGAACTGAGAGAAACACAAACCATAAACAAGAAAGCTTCCTACTAAGAAAACATCCCGGTTCAAAATCAATATTATGTCTTGAGTAAATCAGAGAAAGCAGAGCAATAAGTAAAACAGGGCAAATAATAAACATTAAAGATGTATGTATTAGTCCATCCCTAACAAAAAGTTACTCCTCTGGGATGTTTTTCTGAATGCTACAACAGATTTTCTGTATGATGTCAGGCAAAATGCATAATTTCTCTCTGCCATGATGTTAGATAATACTCCTCTATTTTATAATCCCTCGTGTTGTGAGTTGCTGAGTGTCAAAGAGTGCTCATTATGTAGGATTATATCAGGTCCTGAAGAAGAGAGAGGACCTGCAGAAAGCAGTTAAAGAAAGATGGGATGAGTTTAGTTATCCTTGAAGTCATCAGGAGCTGAGGGCATGGCAGATGTGTTCTCCAGCTCAGTCTCTTGCTAAGGAAGCATTTCTCTAACCAACATCCAGGGAGCAGATCTAGCATAGGAGCAAGTATTTACACTTAAAATACACAGGGGACAGCCTGATTAACTGCCAAAAAATGTGGTTTGATTTCTCATTGACACCACTTGTAGAAAATATTTCACTGGAATCAGGACTGATTCTTCCTCTGAACAATGAGCTTCTGGTAAGGTCTTGAGAAATGTCTGAGTAAATGTCTGCAGGAAGGCAATTGTGGATCTTAGCAGGTGACCAGGCATATTACCCCTTTCAGTGTTACATATATTAAATTCAGTAAGAGACAATAGAAAACACTGCTGAGTGCCAGCATTTGGGAAGACATCAGTACTTGGAATTCATCTGATGGATAAATCAAGTGATTTCTTTATGACTGGATTTTATGCCTTTCAAAATTATTTCCACCTGTTAGCAGTGTAATAACAGTGAGGAGGTGAGAACAAACCTCATTGGTCATTTCTGTGCACAGATCAGAATCTTCTACCTACAGCTCAGTTCCCTTCCCTGTTACCTTTTTTGTCTTGTGCATAGCAAAGAATTAACACTTCAGCTTTGAAGCATTCTTTGTCATGCCCAGGTAATTAAAAGAATGTCACTGCACCTGGTAGAACTATAAAAATGTCCTTCTAAAAATGTAAGCAACGTTTAATATTTTATTAATTGCTGTGTTGTGTTTTGCCTGTAGTAAAACAACCTTATGAAAGTGAGACACTACCACTGAAGGCTAACAAACATTTTCCCTTCAACATCTTATGTTAGCACCATGCCTTTTTTGGCCTTCCATTTTGAATCCTTGTTTTTAACAATCTTTCTGTTTTCAAGCAAGAAAAAAAACCCCAACAAAACAACATCTCTATTGCTGCAAGCAGGGGACCAGAACAGGCAGTGTCGAAGCTTTCATTCCTTTTCCATATGTGGAAAAGACTGTCTGAAAACTTTATTTCCCAGGGAAATACAGTCCACATTTTCATCCTGTACTGCCTGAATAATTGCCCTGCATATAACACTATCTCCTCTTAGTGACTGAGGAACTAGAAGAAAAAATAAAACTAAGTTTAACATATACAAAATAACATTGATGGTTTTATTAGAGAAGGTGTAGGAAGCCAAACCACACAAGCACAGAAACAGCTATTAAAGGAAAATTAGAAAATTGTCAACACAAGCTGTTCAAAAATAATTTCAGGTCCCCCAAAGCCATGTGATTTGCTTGCAGAATTTCAGTGTTCAAAATACAGGTTCAGTGTGTTCTTATTTGTCTTTACTTTTTGATATGCTGGGGAATCACACAGAACCAGCTTTATTTTACAAATGTAAAGGCTGAAAGTTTTTTGCTTAATAAAGATTCTTGAGTGCTACCATGACTTTAGAATCTGGAGATTTCAGAAAGTCATCACCAAGGCCACATGGTCAGCAGTAATGTGCAACACTAGTCTATTTTTCTAGCAAAAAACCTCATGTTCCACACATGTAGCTCCCTGTAAGCATGCTATGTTTTTCCATTCAGCAACCTCATCTCAGAGAAAAAGGGCTCTGTCTAGGATTTGCAGACATCTTGTTGCACAAAGGGAAGCAAAAGCAAGTTGGGACATCATGAAATTCCCACTATGTTCTGTGTATGCCCAGATTGCCCATAAATGCATATGCAGTATGTGTGACTCATCCCTAGATCCTGGATGTGAGTATAGGAGCCCCAGGTGGAGAGTGTGCCAACAGTGCTATAAGCAACATGACTAACATCTATCATATGTATTTTGTTTTCTCACCCTTTTTTTCAAGGGAAGGCCACATGTTTTGGCAGATACTATTAGTGCTCTCTTTGCATCCAAGAACACAAGCTCTAGGAATTGCATCTCGCACAGGAAGCAGGAGGTGGTGATGTTTGTGATGGCCATGAGCCCCTGAGGGAGATCATTATTTACCTTGGGATGTGGCCTGTCCCCTGCCCAGACAAGCTGCATTGTCATTTTGCAGAGTCCTGTTTACCTGAGGGATGAAGATGCCAGCGAAGTGTTCAGTCTGAAGGTCTGGAGGATGGGGTGTGCCCAGTCCAGCCATTTGACCATCTTGCTGTAACGTCGAAAATTTACAATGAGAAAAAGAAAATTAGTCTTCTTTATTTTTTCTTATTTTTCATGTTGTAAATTCAGAATGGTCTTCAGTCCAAGTATATGGAGCTGTTTGAAGGTGAAGAAGTGAAATGAATGCGCCAAACCCAAACCAAATCAGTGGCACATAGGCTGAAAGTTCAGAATCTGAGGACAGTTCACCCCATTGTGACTTTCATCCAACACCAACTCATTGATACAATTTTTTAAAAGCCACAGCAAAAGCAATCTACACTTTCTGAAGTAGTTTGATGTATCTGAACACTGAGACATTGTGCTGAAGTGAAAAGCAAAACCCTCATTCTAGATGGAGAGGAAAAAAACACGCATTCAGTAAGTACATTCAGTGTCAGCACCAGTGTGCCAATCCTAGCCATTAGGTCTTATAATATTTCCTGTTTTTCTGAAAACAAGAATTATGTGTAGGTCGTGACAAATGAATACTCTGAATTTCTAGCCTTAATGTTTGCAAATCAGGGCTTGAAGACCTGAAATGGGTGTGCCTCACAACCTTAAAAAACCCAAAGGCAAGTTGAAAATATGCATTTTATTGTTTTTGATCAACCTTGTGATTTTAAGTCATGCATGACTTTTCTTGGAGGCCTGACTCACAGCTTTAAAATGTTCATGTGGGGCTGCAATGCCCCACAAAGAATGAAGTACAGCTACAAGAGCTGCAGGTGACAGGTATGGGGCAACCAAGCAAACATTGTAACGTTTGTATTTCTTAGCAATTTTTGTTTCATGCTGGCAAACATGAGGAGCCTGACACTGGTGCTTTATGGGAAGAGAGAAAGCTGAGGAAGAGCAAGGCAAGGAGAAGAAGGATTCCTGCCTAACTCAAAAAATAGGTGAAAGTTCATCTTGAGAAAAAAAAAATAAACTAAATCTAACTGCTACCGCTGTTTTAATGAAGGGTTGGGAATGCAGAGAGGGAAGGCATGTGTTTATATCTCAGAGCTGGTAATGAGGGATTCCTCTTCTCACCCTGGTTCTGCCACTGACTCATCCAGCAGGGTTAGGCTATGTCAGTTCTCACTTCTGAGCAGATTAGACTTAACCATAGACCCAGCTGCTGTCACATATACTTGTGTTGAGTAACACTTTCTTCCCTGGTGACAATGGCTGTGATGGAGAATTCCACAGTTCACAGGAGGTGAATGACGGAGCCCCATTGTGGTTACAGAAAAGAAGCATCTGCAGCACAGAGGGCTCTAAGGCTTGATTAGCTCTTTGCCTAAAGCATCTCTTAATTAGTTGAGCCATATGTAGATATCAGGATCTGCTCCTCTCCAGGCTTTTCTTTAGGAACAAACAATCAGGAGCTAAGGAAGGTCTGCAAGCTGAGGTTTGCTCAGCTGGCAAGCCACCCACTCAGCCAAGCAGCTGGCAAGGTGGTGAAGGATCACCTTGCCTCTCTTCCATGCTTAACTGAATCAGCAAGAGAAAGGCTGAAGATCACAATATATTCATGGAGATGCTTCTAAAAATCATAGTACTTAAGCCTAAGATGCTCTGCTCCAGGACTGAGCCGAGTTTGGAGCCCAGTACAAGTCTCCTTTGTAGAATTTCTGCCAGCCTGGAGTGCACACAGCATACCAGCACCCAAACTTGTTACCAACCACTGACAGCACAAGGGCACAACTCAGGAAACTCTTCCAGAGAGGTTTTCTTCATGTCAAACAAATGCTTAGTTGAAAAATAAACTTTTAACAAGGAGCCAGTTGTATGGATCTCCAGGCATCATTTGTTCAAGAATTATTTGGTTAATAGTGATGAGTATTACCAACTTTTATATATACATATATAATTCAGAGGTGCCAATGAATATGATATATCTGCTTTGTCAATGCTGGCACCCTGCCATGAGACAGTCCCCCTTTGTAGAGCAGCTGCAGATTTGTTAATAAGCACTAGATTAGAAACTAAATCTCATAGAAACTACATTGGTTTTAATTGTATTATGGCTATATTGCTTAAATATCGAAGGGAAATCTATGGATTGCTCCTCAGATTTCAAATAAACCATGTATATTGTGAATTTAGGTATTGACCTAAATTGTGCTGTTATGCAGGCCTGTACATTTTTACTTTTGATTTGAAGTGTTTCACATCTCCCTTTGCTCTTTACTCATAGAAAACATTGTCTTGCTACAGTTCCCAACTCTTACATTATCTGCTTCACCTTTACTGTTATTAGTCAGGTACAAAAAATCAGACTGAACAGCTAAAAATTGTGCAGTATTAAATGCACACTTCAGGACTTACAGCTGCTGTAAACCCCTCACCTTTATGCTTACTGGCTCAAGAACTTCATGTTCCCCTTTTATTACACATCCATAACTTACAGCAATATAAAAGCACATCATTGTTTTTCCTGATAATTTTGCCATCCTGCTATTTTATGAGCCAGTCGGTTGGTCTGCAAGTACATGCACAGGTACTGTATCTTGATGAAGGAATTGGATTCTTGCCAAATAAAACAGCCAGAGTATTATTATGGCTAATACGCTAGAAGTGTTTGCAATGGGTTTTTAAATAATCCTCTACATTTATATTGCACTATTCATCCTGAAGAGATCCAAGGTGCTGTGGAAGGCTGATAATGGGTCTTTTTGCTCATTGCTAGAACATGACTGCTGCTAAGCTGGAGAAATAGTGACCATCCTGCACAAACAGCATTAGCAAGCACAGCAGGTAATGAAGCAAACAATAATATTGCCATTTGGAATTGCAAGGTAATTGCTTGATTTGGAATTTGATGAGAACATAAGAGCTGATATGCTGCTGCTTGTAAAAATATGCTCCAAAGTATTTTGTGGTCGTTTCATCACTTGTGAGTGATGATGGCACTTCCAGAAGCATTAGGTTCCCTGTGACTGTGCTCGGCACAGTATTTCCAGCTGAGCTCAGGGACAAGACTGGGACTTGGAAGGTTCATTTCTAGCAGCACATGGGTTCCTCTAAAATATTTTCTAAGCAGTCCAGTGATTTATGAAGCCCAGCTCTCTTTGGTTCAGGACCTAAACACACAGAGCTCTACTCACTACAGCCCAAACATGTGATATGTGTGGGAAGGTGGATGACAGGCAGCCTTCAGCCAGGGATGTGTAGGTGCTTTGCTGATAATGTAATGCAGATAATACCACTTTATTTAACAGACAGCAAATCTTTCCTAAGTGTAGTAGGAGGATATGTAGCATTCTACTGGACTTTGAGAGATGAGGCATCCTTAGTGTGTTCCCACAGTCTGCTCTAATTTCTGCTTTGTGGCTGGCTCTGCCACGTATACTTGAAGGCAGTATAAAATCAGAGCTGAAAATAGGGAAGCTGAGAAATTCTTCTATTATGTCACTTTTAAAAATTCACTGTGTTGCTATATCTAGTTATGAGAGGACTTAGTTATTACCTGAAATAGCAGATTGTTCCTAACAGACTGTCATATCATGCTGCCTGTATAACCTATCATGATATGAATGGAACTGTACCACAAAAGAAGACAACTGATCAGACCTTCCCTTGAAAAATTATTGCCAAAGGCAGATGGGAAATACCAAACCAGCATACAGCAAAGCTGAAAATCCCACATACAGGGAAGATATTGGAGAAGTTGGCTGTAAAAATAGTGGTTTATGTCCAAACTGGACACAATGCTAAATTCTTTGCAAATTAAAGGTTTCCTGGAGCTTACAGCCATTTTTGAAGCCAGGAGCATAAATCAGACAAGCATTGCCCAACTGAACTCTTGAGACTGAGGGTAAGAAAGGTCCATCCCTCACAGTGGGATAAAAGCTGAACCCAAAGCCTATGCCTTGAATCCATTACAGTGTGCACTGATGTCCCAGAATATGTTTATCCTAAAGCCCATCTTCGCCCCTCACTGCCAGTACTGGGAACTGAGGTACTCACACTGCAGTGCTGTTTTCTCTCTGGCTCCCAGGCATCAAGCACTGTAAGTCAAACAGTTTCAGATGATGTTTATTTTTTGTGCTTAACTGAAATCATTAGGTAAATTATGTACCAGGGTTCAGAGGGATTTAGCAGTAGGATTCCCATTAATATGGTCAGACATACATGGCTAAATTCTTGGCACTAAAATTTCCCTGCACAGTATTGCCTTAATAATATTTTTAATTTCAACAGATTGTTCTGTCTATGCAGAGATGCTACAGACAAACTGAAAGTAAGCTCTCCCAGATTTTAATCATTCACATGTCAATATTCTCATTCTTCAGACTCCTCAAGCAAGAAGGAGGAGTGTCCTTTTTTCTGTGATGAAAAAAGGACAATGTGTCAACTTAAAAGCACTGTAATTATTGAAACTAATTTCTGTCATTTAGTTCTCTGGAGGCTGATAACTCAACTGCTCTCTAGAAATAAATTTCTACAAATTCCTTAGGAGTCAACACTGATGCAATCCCTTATTCATAGTAAAAAGGCAATGCTGACTCAGCATTCTTCTTCATCTAGTTGTTAGAAGGTATCAAAATACCAAACTTTAATAAAGGCAGAGATGGAGACAAGAGACATTAGCATTAATGTTAATGATGACAGAATGCTTTGTCACCATAACCTAACTCAAATAAGTACAGGGATGTATAGAAACATGGTCATAAATATACTACCAGTGAGGGTAGTTAGTTTTAATTGTGAAATTCTTATCTATCATTTTTGTTGTTTAACCATTGAACCCCTTGTAAAACTTATCAGTGGTACAGAACAAACCTTGGCTGAATATCAAACAGGTACCTCATGGCAGAAAGAAGGTTTACAGCATTACTGCACCAACACTCAGGTAGCTCCAGAGCCAGTGCAAGAGCCAAGAGGAAATGCTCTGGGGGAAGAGCCACAGCAGTTGTTGTGAGGCATGCACAAATCAGAGTGTTCTGGAGTGTTACATTTCTGCAAAACCATCAAAAGGAATAAAAGTATAAAACTGTGAGGGTTCATCTAGCTAGAAGAGCCTGTCTTAGATCATTTATGAGCTACACACACAAAGCAATACCTGAAATTCTCATCTTTGTGTTATCAAAGAGACTGGATGCTCCAATTCCAGCAGGTGTACATTTATCAGAAGGAAGGAACCTATTCTGACCTATTTCACACCCAGTTGCAACTTCCCTGTTGCAAATACAAAGCAGAGGCAAAGCATCACCAATTCATGACTACAACACCTACCTGGAGAAACAACTACATGGGCTGTAGGGCAACCAGCCTAGAGCATAGGCCCTTTATATTGCTGGCAGCTAAGAAATACATATTGTACTTTTGCTTGTAAACTGCTTACATTGGTCTGGACTCAGAGAGAGCAGCCTCCTGCAGCTTGGAAGTAACATTTTTACTGAGTCACTTTTCACATCAGAATGCAATTTTCAGTGTGTTATTGGGTTGTAAATGTTTATCTCAGCATTCTTATCCTGCTAATATCACCAGAATTAGGCAGCACTTTTGCTAAAACGGTTCCCTATCCAGGAGTGTGAGCTTTCAGGCCAGAGTTTGTTTCTCAGCCCTGCTTCCTCAGAAGTGTTCAGAACCCTTTAGAATCGAGAGAGGAGCTGTTCAGGTTGGATCCTGAGGCTGCATTTCTACCTCCCTCCATGCAGGAGGATGCCCCATCAGCACCTGACACACGTGCATGTGAGGCTGCAGGACAGGGCTGAAAATCCACAGAAAGGAAGAAAGGGGACAGGATAGTGTGGATGTTTTAGGATGAGAACAATGTCTCAAAGAGAAACAATAGCTAGAGGTTCCCAAGGAACCTAAAATACCTCCTGGTTTCACATGAGGCCATGGCTAATGGAGACAGCATTGTTTGGCAAGGAATTGCTGCAATAAACCCCCAGACATTTTCTTTATTGGTATCCAGCTGGACACCACGAACAGAAAGCCTGACTACATCATGCAAGTGTATTGTGTTTTTACCTTCCAGGGGAGATTAGTTTCCATTCGATTGCAAGTTAATTAACAATAAATGTAGTTTATTGTTATTGCAGTTGTTTCCAATTTGGCAAACATTACATACTAGCAAAACCATTTATTTATTTTAAAATGAGATTTCTACCCTTTTATGAAATCTATAATTCTAAACTATTTTGGAGAACTACACAACAAATTAATTTAGTACACTAAACACTAAAGAATCTGACCATGACTGAATAGAGTGACTATCCAGAAAAAGTGATTAGCAAATAACAAAGGGCAAAATACAAAAGACATGCTGTTCTACAACAATTTCCAATTTCTACAAAATTAACTTCTATCTAAGTGGTTAAAAAGAAAGAATGTTTTCAGGAGCAAATATGTTGGATCAAAGATCAATGCACAAGAAAACAAATTGCCTCAGAGTGTGGTAACATTGTTTAATGGAATAATTTTACAGCTAGCAAGCCATATTGTGAAAGAAAAGTGATTTGAAAAGATGAACTTGATAAAACTGCTTTCAGGTTGCCTCACTAGCACTCAATCTTAGGTGACCGAACCAATACACACATCCAAAGAATGACAAGCTCTGCATCTTTGGCATCTCTAAGACAGATCTAGCTACTATCTATAATGTCATGTGGGAGAAAAATGGGATTCAACACATATATACGCACACATCTAAAAGCTAAACCCAGGCTCTCACTCATAACATGCTACATTAGGCTGGGTACTAAACCAGCACCTAGGCCTGGCCGAGATTAGGGCCCCAGCATGTCAACTGCTGCATAAATAAACAGCTCCACTGACTTCCAACAAAGGATGGAAAACAAATATTAGGGCTCTGACTCACACACAGATGGCAAATGACTGGAGTGATGTACATTTGAGTCAGCTCTTACCTGCTTCAGCTCCGCTTAGCTCATGGCTGCAGAATTATCCTCATCAATAGCCTGAGCATGGTCCAGCCCAGCTGAGGCACCACATACAGAACCCCCTTGCCCCAACACAGCTCCTTGGGAAGGCTGTAAATACAGGCAACAGGCATAGACCTGAATGCAAGTCTCAAATTTCCTCTGTTTTACAAGTGGGGAACTGGGTCATAGAGACACTCATGGTTTTCTCAAGGACATGCAGGCATAACTAGAAAATTAAGTCATAATGAAAGAGTCAGCAAATCTCTTGGAGAAGCCCATCCAATAGATGGGGAAACCAAACCTCAGCAGGTTGAAGGGCTCTGCCATGCCACAGGAACACCAAGTTTTACATTGGATATAATGATTTTGTGGTTTGCCACCTTTTGTAGCTAATACAGGCCCCTGCTGATACACCCGGCAAACAACTTGAGTTGTGCTCAAGTGAGACAACAGCTCTCAATCCCTTGTAGGCAGACAGAAAAATTAACTCCCTCTGGAACTGCAGTGGCCATTTATTAGCTCAGGAATAGAAAGGAGAGACAAGTAAAGTAAACTAATTATGTTTCATGGGGGCTTTTTGGATCTAGGTTCTGAGTTACAAAATAGATTGGGAATGGCTGTTTATTGTCAAGCCTCCAAAGGAGATTGAGGGCAAAGGAGAAACAAGGATGTTGCTATTATTTACGTTGCTTAAGCACTGGCCATTGGAAATGCGTTTCTCATTGAGTGATTAACAGTTATCCAGCACAAAGAGCAAATAAAAACCTTGTCTAATTCAGTCAGTCCCATTCTCTCTGCCCGTACTGCATTAAATCACATGCAACTGGCTGATTTATTTACTATTGCTTCTTAATATCATTACTCTACTGTGATGCCATGTTTCAAAATCAAGAATAATTAAGAAAACATAAGAGATTTTTAACTAAAGTCCTTTGCTCTTGAAAATCGATAACTTTAGGTTTCATTTAGCTCCCTGTGGACAGATTCACATCCCTGCACAGATGAAGTTACCAAAATCAATACAGCTTTGCAGAGGCACAGAGGGTCAGTCTGTGCAGAGCTCGTCTGACTTCATGAGCAAAGCACTCACTGCTGGGTCCAAGCTTCCATCTGCATTGGGGTTTAAAAAGGTTTCTCAGCTCCAGAATACACTGTGAAAGCCCTTGATTAAGTCATTATGATGCATAATTCCCTGGCATGCCAAGAATCTAGTCCCAAATTGATACAAAGGCAAGTCTGCTGAGGATGAGTGGGTGTTCTGGGGTTTTATTGTGAAAACTCAGAGTTACATGCACTGAACTGCTGGTATGGAGTTTTCTTGCTCTTGCTAACGATAGCCATTAAAATGCCTCACAGATTAAATGCAATCACCCTCACCATTGCCTAATGAAAGACTATCACAGTCCCACTCCTGCTGTTATGTGAGGCCAGTGGGGTTTGTGTTGGCTCAGTGCTTCTCCCATGCTCAGCGAGCTGGGGCAGGACACTCCTCCAGACTTGGATGCGTGAATTCCCACCACAGAACAACCCCCACTCCCAGCTGGGGCATTTCGGTGTTGCTTTATTGCCCATAACAGATGGCAAAAGTTATTTGGAAGGGTCTAAAAAAATTCAACTTTCTTAAAGACAGAGCATTTTAGGGCCTGAGCAGGCCCTGGGATCAGTATCACTGCTAAGATGCTTACAGGCTTAATTCCCTCGATGACCCCAGGCTCTGTACACAGCCATGGCAGCAATGGAGATGGACAAATGGAATTCAAAGCACAGAGCACTTAAAAGATCCATCAATAAAAAAAAAAGAGTTCAAAAGAAAATTTATTTTTATTCTGCTTTGGTTAAAGAATGGCAGCAGGTTTGGATAACTAGTCATGGGAGCATCAGCTTCCTTCACACTTACTTAACAGGACATCATTTCACTTAAAAAGATCGAGGGGACAGTGTTACATGCTCAGACAGCACAGAGATGAATGTGGTATAAATACCTGGGGAGACAGATTAGTTTGCTATTTCTGCTCACAGCCTTCTCCTAGGAGCACAGAAATGCCATCTCAGCATGCTTTTTGGAGGATTAGAAAACGTAATAAACACAAGGATAAAAATATGCCATGGGAGTTACAGCTAATTTCTTGCTCTAATTTGCAGCAATTTACACATAATGATTTGAAAATACTGCAGAGTGCCAACAGCCGAGTGTCTACTGCAATGGTGCAAATCAGAAAAATAAGAAATGCAGTTAGGGCTGAAGAATTCTCCAGAAGTGTCATTTGGGATATTAAGTTCACAAGCTCTTCCTGGCAGTTGAGTAATGAAGGAGATTTTATTCTACCACATGGAACCCAGTTTCTCAGGCTGTAGGTGGATGGAATGACCTTCATGACAACTGACTTTAGACTTCAGAAAAGTCTGGCCAAACAGCAATGTAGTCTGTGTCTTTTTCTTGTACATCAAGGAGTTTTTAAAATTTTAACTAAAAAAAGAGCCTGCAAACAGTAGGCACCAGCACCACGACATTTTCATGCAAATACAATTTGAAAAGGTAATAAAATTGTAGTAAAATTACTGAATTAGGGTTCAGAAACATGTTTTAATATCAATATTTATTGTGAACACATGAAAATTACTGAAATCCCATTACACATTCATTTCCTAATCATAATTTCCATCCAAAAATCTGGATTGCTTATAAATGAGGAAGCTATCTATACACTGTACATTTGCATTTTTGTCTATTTTATAACTTTAAATATTTCAAAACAATTTGAAAAGAGAATAAAAACAAAAGTGCTCCCAGACCAGAATCCTGCATGTAAAACAAACTAAAGATGAGTTATGGACCTCCATGAAGAGGAATTTATAGTAGAAATACCAGTGTTCCTGCAGCCCTCTTTTATAGGATCATCAACAGAGGGGATATGGAAAAAGAGGGGAGTAAAATTATTTATTAAGAGAATACATTCTCTTCTAAAGGAAAGACATTTAATCTGTGGATTACAAACACCTGACCCAAGGCAAAGGCTACCAGTAGTACATAAGAAGGTGCACCCTTGATTTAAATAATGGAGAAGTGCAGGAGCAGATGCAGGGTTGATTTAAAAGATGGAGAAGCACAGAGGCAAGCACGCTCCTGGGAGAGCTGATGCAGAGGACTGCAAAGCTCCAAGGCACCCAGGTAACTTTTAATTGGTAAAGTGAGCTTGAATTTTAAAGTGCTTTATTTTAAAAAGATGAGATACATAAACTTCTTTTGGAAAATCAAACAGCAAAGAATTTAAAAGCATGCCTATCTTTAAACTATTAATAGCTTTAATGAATAGCTGGTTTTTGTTTTTTGGTTGTTTGGTTGTTTTTCTTTTTTTTCCCAAAGACACCTGAAGGACCTGGGCACCTATATCTCATCCATGCTCCGTGGAAACTCTTTACCTACATCTTGTTCATATTTTGGAATTGTCATCAAGTGGGACTTTCTATATGCTAAGCAAAGCTCAGATATGGCACTGAAATGCTGTCTCACCACATTTGGAGTATCACCAGTGTCTAAAATAGGTGTTGAATTTAGGTGTTGAATGCCTGTCTTTCCTGGCAGCATTAAGTTTCTGAAAAACACAGATCTGAACTAAAGCTGCTGATCAATCATAAATGACTGTGCACATGTTCACCTGCCCCAGGAGAATGAACCAACACTCCAGACCACCCTTGACTTCTGACACTCTTGACTTGTGGTTACCAGGGCCATGCAAAGTTTTGGTTATCATTTTGAGGCATGAGCTCTTGACTTCTTATTTCATGAATACTCAAAAGCAGATTTTCTTTTTTTCCCTTTCTGGGAGCAAGTATTTTCAGCCATGAAGTGTTTCTGCTGGCATCTGCAAGAACTTACTAAGCTTCTACCAAGTCTTGTTCACACTCCATTGTCTGGGAAGCTTAGGGACCTTTACATTTCTGTGGCTCACTGCTGACAATGATGACTATGTGTTCAAATTCTCCTAATCCAAGATAAACATTTAGAAAAGCTTAGGAGAATGTAGAGCATGTGTCTGCACACATGCACATGATGACACATGACACATGCACAGTGGAGAAGTATGTTTGGCTGCTCCTTGACTTATGGTGATGACAGAGCCAGGGATTCAGAAGAAAACAGCCTCTGACTTGAGATGAGTTACCAGGGGAAGTGATGAGGGAGCAGCTGAATCCTGAGTAACACAGCCAAAGCTGGCCATTGGGTCTCTGGAATGCTACAGAGGAGTCATAAGGGGAGTTGAATGACCACCTTCTCATGTTTGAGCAATGGAGAACCATAGTACACCTCCATTTGATCCATCCCCTCAGCCTTTCCTGTGTGGTATTTTGGGAGCAGGAGAGACCTTTTGCCAAGTTGCGGAGCCCTCAGTCATTCTAGATGGCACCGCAGCCCAACGGTGAGCTAGTTACTTGCTTTAGTTTGTGTGGGGACCACTTTGGCTTTCCAGGTAGCCCAGAATGCCTCAGCTGGCCCAAGAGGATGCAAAACCAGCTGCATCCTCCCATCCTTTCTGGAGCTTGCCCTCAGTGCATGTCTGACACACAGAATCAGTCTGTCTTTCAGTTGCCACAGAATTTGATATTCAGGATCCTGATATTTTGTCTTTATTCTAGAAACATTAGGAGATGGTCTTAAAAGTTTTAAAGTTAATTGCTCCCAAAATTAATGGGGATGACCTTTCCATATTTTGGACAGGAGACTTTGGTGCTTCCTGTCTGGTAGAATTCATAGAACTAGAGAATCTGAATGGTCTGGGTTGGAAAGAACCTCAAAGATCACCAAGTCCCAACCCCCCTGACATTGGCAAGAGCACCTTCTGCTAGACCAGGCTGCCCAGAGCCTCATCCACCCTGGCCTTGAACACTTCAGAGATGTAGCAGCCACAAGTCCTCTGGACAACTTGTTCCAGTGCCCCACCACCGTCAGAGTAATCATTTTTTACCTAATATCTAATCTACACCTATCCTCTTTCTGTTCGAAGCCACTCCCCCTTGTCCTGTCACCCGTGCCCCCGTAAACAGTGTCCCTCCACTTTTCCTGTAGGCACCCCTCAGGCTCTGCAAGGCTGGAATTAGGTCAGCCTGAAGCCTTCTCTTTTCCAGGCTGAACAATCCCCATTATCCCAGCCTTTCCTCACAGGAAAGATGATCCATCCATTTAATCAACTTAGTGGCCTCCTCCGGACCTGATCCAACACGTCCATGTCCTTCCTGGGCTGGGGACCCCAGAGATGGACACAGCACCGCAGTGGGACCCAAGGGGGAGAATTCCCTCGCTCTGCTGCCCACGCTGCTCTGGCTGCAGCCCAGGGCTTCGGGAAACACCGCATCACTTATTAACTTGGCTCATTAGCCTGGCTGCATCCCAGTGCCCGGGGACTCGGGGTGTTTGCTGCAGAGAGAGCCCAAAATCAGGGATGCGCGGCGCAGCTGCCCCGGCCTGCAGCGCGGCCGGCTGCGACTAGATGTCAGCACTCCACTGGGCAAGCGGCCCCGGCGCGGCAGCGGCAAAGGAAAAAAGTAATAAAAAATCCTAGTTCCCACAATCACCTGGAACTCTGGCAAGGCAGATGCAGCATGGATAGCTCAGCAAAGCTTTTGTTACTTGGCTTGGTTTTGTCTCGAATGTGATGAGATAACATCGTCTCTCACAAGTCAGTTTTATGAGGATCTGTCAACTCAGTCCCCATCTGCTCTGGAAAAATAAGCCTTTTCAGGTTAGAGTAGGATTGGATTCAAATCTACAGGGCATAGATTTAAATCAAAGTATCTGAAGCCCCTTCCAATTGCCAAGTAGTGAGGGGAGGGTTTGCATTTGAGCTTCCATGTCAAGCCAGTTTCTGTTTCAAGCCTTTTATTAACAATTAACACTTAAGGTATATCCAGCAAAGAGGCAAACAAGGAAGAAGCAGTGCAGTGTATGAGAATGCAGTCTATGCAGCACTGGGGACACAGAGCAGGTAGGAAACAAAGTAGAGTTTCCTTAATTCAGAGGTATTCACTTACAACTACAAAATGAAAATAAAGTCTGCTTGAAGCAAGCAAGACACTGCCTAATGCAGAAAATGAGAATCAAAGCATTAAAGTGGCATGATGCAAGAGATCACAAAGCTGATTTCTTAGAGTGTTCAGAGTTGACCATTATCCACGTGTGTGTGTGTATATGCATAAACTGTCACTGCTACTGAACATCCAACACAGAACCCTGAACTGCACACTATTGAAAACTTTGAAGGAGAGAGACCTGGGGCATTTTCAACAGCTCCATCCTGAGCTCTGGTCACCAGTGTCACAGCTGGCTGTTAGAGATCTCTGCACAGAGCTGCCACTCCATTCTGGGAGCTGAGCTCTCAGCTTCACTTCAGAGCCCTTTAAGAAATCAAGAGTAAGTAGCAGCATTTGCACTGAAATTGCCAAGGTATTCGATTGATTTCTTTCAATAATGGTGACATATTCATAATCTTATTTCATCACTCTCCTCAGAATCCTAAACACACTACTAATGAAGAAACAGCTGCATCTGTTTGTGCTCTGCTACTGTCAATGATGAAGAAAACAAAACTGGTCTCTCTAGGTATTGTTCACTGTTCTCATATTCAATTATTATATACTCAGAGAATACCAAAGACTTTTCATTAATCAATTACTAAGAAATTCAGGAGTGATCTATAATTTCAAAGACTGTGCTATATTGGAAGAGGATTCTTGTGATGTCTGCTCTAGTACGACTCTCAGCACTGTTTACAGCAAGCATCTGACAGGAGGGGAGCTGGCTGGGTGAGCAACGACTTTCCTCTGCACCAAAAATTCCTGTCCAGTTCAAAAGGGATTGTTACATCCCTATTTTTTTCCTTTTTTACTTTTTTTCCTCCCCCCCCCCCCCCGCGCGCCATTTGCATTCCTCATAAAATGATAGCATTTTGCTCAAATCACTGAGCATAACAAAGGCAAAGTCAGCCTGACAGCTCTGCCAAAGCAACAGGTTCAGGTACTGGATAGGAAACACCTCTGAACTTTCAAAATGAGTGAGCTTTTGTAAGAACATGAGTGTATGAAAGAGGGATATCCAGCTTCCCACACCCAGCTCATTGCCAGTCCTGGCATCACATTCTTCCCTGGGGGGAACATCTAACACTGGAATTTTCCAGCTCACACTGCCCTCTGAAACACATTCTCTCCCAAAGGTGAACACAACAGCAAGCCCCGTCTCTCTTTGCTTCCAAGAGAAAGTGAGGGAAATAATCCTGAAGGGCTGGGTGCTGTGCTGTGCTGGCTCCAGCTCGAGGTTTCGAGCCCTGCTATGACGGAAGATGACTGTGTCAGTCTCGGCCAGACTCACCACGTACAGAAATAACCTGAGCAGGAAGTGGAAACTACCCTCATCTAGTCAAAGGGTTTCTGCAAAAACTGTGATGTCAGAGCAGCAGCACATGCATTTTGTGGGGCTGGCTAGGGTTAGCAGTGTGTGACACCAGAGCTGTTTCACAATCCAAACAGGCTTTCCCCAGTGCAATTAGGTGCCAGTGCTACTCTGACATCTGAGACTGCAGCTCTGCTCCTCTTCCATAAGTCTGAGCATCAGGGAGTGCCAGGACTGGAAACAGGCTCACAGCCACTCTGGGACAAAGAAAAGCTGTTGTGTTGGTGCTGTGAGTGCCTTTTGCTTTCAAAGAAGGAAGAGCAGTAAAGAAAGGTGGGTAAGAAGTAGAGGGATAAAGAAGCAAGGAGAAAGAGAGGCATCTCCAGACATCAAACTGCTTGCTGCTCTTTGAAGCCTTTGCAGTGGGGTGAAGTTCTCTACGGACATGTCCTGGCCCTTTAGCAAGATCAGATTGCCTCAGGAGAAGAAGTTTGTAAAGAGCTGGATAGATACCCTGCCTCTTCTCCCAAAAATAATAGCTTGACAGAAAATTTGAATCTAAGAGCAGTTGTAAGTATCATGATATTTCTTTTTTACCTGTTCTGAAAGATTCAGGTGGTATCACACATCACTGGCCCCATATTTTCCATCCCATGTTCTGACATGCTGCCTGCATTAGCATTGTCTTTCATACTTACAACATTTTTACAGCAGAGGTCTCCACGGGGGAAAGAAATCTTTGAAGATTCTCATTCAGATCTTCAAAGAAGGACCTTGAGGATCACTCAGAGTGTGGGAAAGTCTGGAACAGGGATAATGCTATAAAGCTGACTTTCCCCTTTGTCCATCCATCATTGTACCACTGTTGTGCTCCCACTTTTTGCACTTCTGTAAAACTCCTGAGTGGTGAAGAAAATTTATCCATTCTTCCATCCTATTGGGAATGTCTACCAGTTTCTTCACAAAGTTGTGACCCGAAATAACCCATAAACCTGTAATACTGATTGCAGCCTTAACCCTGGCACAAGGAGATTGGACTGGGGGTGCTGGGCATCTGCATCTCCAGCAGCATGCACTTCTTGGGCATGTTTTTTCAAGCCAAATGCCTAACCTTTGCTATGATACACCATTCTTGGAATTTTGCAAGCCAAATGCCAAGCCTTTGTTAGTGGTATGTAGCAAAAGTCCCTAGAAAATGCCAAGTTATGCTGCTAAAGAATGTGGTAAAATTAGGTCAATTTTAGTTGCAGAATCACACTATTTGGAGAAATAAGTCACTCAAGACAAAAAAGGAGACATTCTTTCTTTCATTTCCTCTGTGACATATTCCCCAATGCATACCATTAAGTCAGTACCTTTTACAGGAAATTCTGTGGTAAAACCAGAAAGATTCCATCAAAACCGACGAAACAAAACCGCGTGTGTGCCCTGTGGCTGCTCACTGCCGACCCTGACTCTGAGCAGTGAACTGCTCTCTGCATTTTGTATTGAATGGAAACGGCTGAGTTCTATTACGTTTATTACTTAGCCCAGGATTATCTGCAGTATGTGCTCCAGGAATCACACCTCGGACCAGCCCAGACCAGGGTTGCTCATGTCTTGAGAACCACGGCATCCTCTCTGCAAGACCAAACCGAGGAGGCTGTCAGGCCTCTCCTGGACAGGATTGACATCACCTCTGTAGCTGTTGCCAAGAGAATTTTCAATGGAGTCATGGATGAAAAGTTTGCTGATGGAAATACTAACTGGGGACGAATTATGACCATCTTTACGTTTGGAGGTCTTCTCACCAAGAAGCTTCGAGAGCATGGGGTTCAGCTGACTGCAGAGGAGAAGGAGGAGATCTCTTATTTCATCACAGAGTACATCATAAACAACAAAGCCGAATGGATTGATGCAAATGGGGGCTGGGTGAGTTTCTCATTTTCCACCAAAGTCTACATTAGGAGATTTCATTAATTATTGCTATAGACATTGTCAAAACCATTTTATTCAGGGTTTCATTTGGTGGTTTATTATTTGGTGTCTGGAATGTCTCATTGAGACTTACAGTGAGAGCTTTGCTTCTACTTTCAACAGAACAGTGATAAAAGACAACTTTACTTTTGAAAGGCACTTGCCAATTTTGAATGACAGGATCATACCATAATTCACATTGAGAATGACCTTAGAAAATAATTTGGTCCAACCTCCCACTGAAAGCAGGTTAAACCACAGATACCCTGAAATTTCCATTATTAAATCTAAAATTAAGTGGCATCCTAAGGTCAGTGCAGCAATTTTGCTTTCATAGAGAAGTTGGTCCAAAAATACTTGAGTTCAAGGTAAGGAAAGAATACACAGGTGTGATCCTCACAAATGAAGTCAGCACTATTGCTGTGGATTTCAACAAAGCCATTATTTAATCCCCCAAATCAGTTTTACTTACAACAAATGTACTGGTAAGTACAACTGACATTAAATCTTTTCTGTTTGGACTGAGATAATCCTAGAACTTCCATCTATGAATGGTCAATGCTGAGAAAAATACTTGTTACTAAGTGGACTGTTTTGCCAAGCTGCTGAAATTCCCATTCTGAAAGTGAAAGGAAATATCCTTTTGCTCTGCAAAGTTTTATCACACCAATACTTGGGGGAATCTGAGAATCAGATTCCAGTGTCAGTTATTTCCTTGGTACTTTTTTCCTTTACTTATATGTAAATGTTACTTTCTCTTTCCACCCCCTCTCATCCCACTTCTTGCATATTTCCTACTACTTTTACCCCCCCACCCCGATTTATTTTCTAGTGTCTTGCTTTTCCTTTTCTTATCTTTTTTTTTCCTTTCTGCTTTTGTTAATCATTCTCTCTCTGTAGCAGCAAAAAAAGGTGACAGTGACTCTTGGCCCCTTGCATTGGATTCATTATAAAGGCTTATCTTTCCATCTCTTTCAAATAGAGTCAATTTTATTTCAGAGCAGTATCAACTCCTGGCAACATTCTGTCATAATAGGTGGCTCATCATAGTAGAATAAGGAAGCTTAAAGGAGGATATTTCTGGGTGTATTACTACATCAGAAACATAGTACTTGTACCTCGCTGGAAGATGTGGGCTTAGATGATAGAGTTCATGTTTGTTTTCTATTTACACAGGGAGGGCACAGCCTTGACTTGGAGATAAAACAAACATTCAGCAAGGTGCAGCTATTTTAAGCTACTATTTTTAAAGAGCTATTCATCTTTTGGCGGTAGAACTCTGAAAAGCTGTCCCTCACTGCACAGTGCTGCAGCACTGTTAATCTGACTCTGAGAGTGGTGTGGTTTCCCTACATGTTGTTTTTAAGATGTCCCTAACTGTGTGTGCTCTTTTCCACAGGAAAATGGCTTCCTAACAAAGTTTGAAAGAAGATCACTACTGTCCTTCTCCAAAATTACAGCCCTGTTCATAGCTCTTGTTTCCTTGTTCAGAGAGTACTACTAAAGTAAAAGGATTCATGTGTAATCTAGACACTGCCACAAACTTCACTTCTCAGCCTTCCTCCAAGCAATATCAACAAGAGTATAATTTCCTTCCATAATTTGTTTTTAATTTATTTGTATTTATTTTGACTAAATACAATGTTTAACATGCTATCCTAATTACCAAATCTTAAGATGAGATCCTTCCAAAGGGGAATCTGCACAACATCATGCAGCAACTCAAATCTATCTTTCCAGGCAGGATTGCTTTGAGATCATTTTCCACATCCACACAGCTCTTGGAATCTCTCTTGCATCTCCATGAAAGGACATTGTTTTAGTGAAATACAATCCAATGGGTTAAGAAACAAGTTTTTATGTCATTTGTTTTGTAAATGAAATACTACTGTAATGCATTTTATTGCAACCTCTGTATGAGAAAAAGGAGGGGATTTTTGTGAAGAAAAAAGAAATGGGAACTCCAATATAGAAGTAGGTAGAAGTTACTGACACAGACTAAGCAATTTCTATGAGAAGAACTGTTTGTGGAAGCTAGCAACTTAAAAATGTGCACTCACTCTTATAGCAATGGTATGTGTTTCTGTGCTGTAATTTTTAATAGCTCTCATCTACAATGAATGTTCTTTCATGTTTGTATGATGTAGTCATCTGGCTTTATGTTTTTTAAACTAAATATTTAAAAATAGGCAAGTAAAAATATTTTTAAATGAGAAATTTGTGTAAATACACTAATATTTTGAGAAAATATTAAACATATTAAAATACGTATTTTAAAGCCTTAAGATTGGTCTCATTTTTTCCAGAAAAACTGGAGCATGAGAAAAGATCTGTCTGAGTAAGATAATCTTAAAAGAGTTATCAAAATGCTGCTGGAAAATCCAAGTAGTTTATGGGTTTGACCTGAGGTCCATGGATGTCAAGACTTTCATTTTCTGTAGTACTTTTTAGGTACCATCTGGTAGCTTGCATAAGAAACAGATATCTTGTGGCAAAATAAATGAACTGGATCCGCTCTGATGACAGTAATTAGTGTTTTGGGATACATCATAAAACTCAGCAAATTCATAGAGCTTCCAGGCTTTTACAGTCTTGGGCAATTCATGTTTTTACTCAAATTCCATTTGCTTTCCAAGGCTAAACAGTAGTTGTTCAAGAATTCACTGTAGAAGGGTTTTCTTCAGCTGTAGTGATTTTCCATTAGGGAACTAAGTCTGGGTCTAAACACCCTTCTTCTTTTTGTGTTGGGAGGTGAACTTAACTGAGCCAGCAGCTGCCTGTGGCACACAACACCACTGTTCCCTGAGACAGATCCTCTAGAAAATCCAGCTTTGTGACACTGAGAGAACGAATCAGCCTCTTCTGGTAACAGGCTCTCCGTATTTCATCTCAACCTAAGACTTTTGTTTGCAGTAAGAACAATTGTTTACTGGAACAACCTGTGCAGGGCTGTGGTAGAGTTCCCCCTCCCCCTGGCAGTTTTCAGGACATAACTGAACAGGGCATTAGATAATTTCATCTAGGCTCCCTTTTCCTGGAAAGGTTGGACCACACAATCTTTCAATGTCCCTTCCAGCCTGGATTGTTCTGTGATTCCATAGTCTAACTTGGTGGGTTTAACCACAGAACACAAACAGATGTTGATGTTTGTTAGAGCATGTATTTCTCCCTCTCACTCCCCAAAGAAAACAAGAAATATTATTTAATATACAGGCAGAATTTGTAGCAGGCAGAACTTCATTGCTGTTGAAGAAAAGCTGGCAGCCTTCAAAGGGCAAGGGGCAGCTAAAGGAAAATGCCCACCTCCAGAACACCTATGGCAGCACCTGTTAGAAATGACATTTTAAAACATGCTATGACCTATGTCTTTATTAGTAGTCTAAGTCTTCATGGTGAGAAAAGTCATTCAGTTCCATTTTGAGCACTACTGCAAGCCCCACACTATAGTGGCTAACACCAATCTATTAATACTACATCCACTTCCTTTTACACAGATCTAGTAACCTATTTTATACTCAGAAGAACAATTTTTTAGTTAAATACAAAGGATAACCGTGTCTTTTCAAGATGTAGGTGATACAATAATTTTAGAACTTCTCTCCATGGTAAGGGCAGGGTTTAAACAAAAGAATTCTGGATGGATCATTAACAATCCAGTGGGTTCCAGGTTAACTTCACTGGGACAAAACCTCCTTTTTTTCAGTGCAGAACAAGAAAAGCAGTGATAAGACGTACCACCCCAATTCTAAGCACAGTAAAACACCTGGAGATAGCAAGGCTAAGTTTTATATAATAGTGTCCATGTAACTGTCATGAAGTTATCCATCCATGACACTGAGTAGTGCCAGGTCCTGGGGCACCGCTGTTTAAGGGATCCTTGGATCTGTCAGGGGAGAGCAATGTGCTGCTTCTAGAGCAAAAGGTGAGGCGAAAAAGCTGCACAGTGGGACGGCTGATGACTTCATCCATGCACACAGCAGCTAAACTGAGATGTCATCAAAAGCCACACAGATTTATCTTTTCCTATAGAAATGTCTTTTTCTGTGCTTAAAATCACCAGATCAGTTAGACCGGACAAAACCTCTGGCATCATCGAGTCCAACCTTTGACTGGTCACCACCTTGTTAAGCGGACCATGGCACTAAGTGCCACATCCAGTCACTTCTTGGACGCTCCCAGGGCCGCTCGCACCGCCTGCGCGGGCAGTTCAGGGTGTGCCTTGGGCGGCCGGCACATCCTCCCTGCGGGCACAGCCCCGGGCCGGCAGCGGCCGCGGCCGTCCTCCGCACCACCGCCAGAGCCGCCGCAGGAACGTGAAACCGCCGGGCGGACGGGGCCACGGCATCCCGCCGAAACGTACTTTCCCTTCCTGCACAAAAATCAGAGAAGGGGAAATTCTTTGCGATCTGCACCAGGGCGGGAAAAAAAAAAACAAAACCCGAAACAACCCACACTGC